>CM076090.1:33261137-33516887 GCA_038088585.1 Chrysina gloriosa
AGAAGAGAATCAAAGAAGCGAAAAAGAGATTTTGGAAATGATATTAATGAGGAATATAAAACAAATAACAGGAAATTTTGGAACCTAATAAGATCAATGAATGGAAAGAAAAAGAAAGAAATAAAACCAATTAGGAATACCGCGAATGAACTAAAAACAAGAACAGAAGAACTTGAAATATGGAAAGAATTCTTCACAGATGCAGGAGATCATACAGATTTATTGCCAGAATCAGGAACACGAAATGAATATAATGAAGAACTTGAAGAGTTAGATATGGAAGAGGTAGAGAAAGCCCTAAAAACAATAAAAACAGGAAAAGCCTGCGGTGCGGATAATATAGAACCGGAAATGGTAAAATGGCTCGGACAGGTGGGAAAGGAGTGGATCCTTGACATATTTTGTAAGGCATGGCGAACGAACACAATACTTGCGGATTGGGAAAATAACCTCATCACTCCCATATATAAGAAAGGCGATCAAAGTCAGTGTGAAAGCTATAGGGCAATATGCCTATCGACAGTATGTTTTAAGGTCTATACCAAAATAATAGCGGAACGACTTACACATTTAGTAGGAGACAAACTGGGAGAAGAACAAGCAGCCTATAGAAAAGGGAAACAAACGAACGATAATATCCACATAATTAAAAACATCATTCAACGTAAAATCGAGACAGGGGAGGAAATCTACTTCAATTTCATAGACTTGCGAGCAGCCTTCGATACAGTAGATAAAGGGAGTATAGATATCTGTCTAGAGAAACTAGAGGTTCCAAGAAAAATGCGCCAAATAATCAATAGTCTATATTGTCAGGTTAGGGGGATAGTACAAGTGAATGGAAAAGATCAGCAGATTTTGAAATGCAAGTGGGAATAAAACAAGGAAACAGCTTAAGTCCATTAATATTTATTATAGTAATGGACAAAATCCTGCAAAATACGAGGAAACGCACCGAAACTGTGAAGACACTGTTAGGATATAATAGACTGGAACGTGTAGCTGTGGATGCATTACTGTACGCCGATGATCTGGCACTAATAGCTGATAGTTATGTGAAAATGGAAAAATTAACTAAAATATGGACAGAAGAACTAGAAAAGATGAAGATGGAAATAAACGTAGAAAAAAGCAAACTAATGGTGATAAATAATAAAGAGCCAGCCAGTAATCTAATAATTAAAATAAACGATAAACAAGAAGAAATTGTCGACGCATACGAATATTTAGGTACTATTATATCGAAGGATGGAAAAATTGATCTAGACATAGCAAAAAGAGGACGGAAAGCCACAAACATATACTACGCTCTGAATCAAACCATCTTTGGAAAAAAGAAATAGAACCCAAGATCAAACAGATAGTATACAATGCAATAGTAGCCCCCACAATAATGTACGCAAGTGAGTCCTGGACAATACAGCAAAAACACGAAAGCAAAATAACAGCTATGGAAATGAAATTTTTGAGAAAGATCGTGGGGAAAACAAAAATGGACAAAACAGAAAACGAACAGATAAGGAATATGATAAATCAAGAAGATATACTAAAAAGAATTGAAAAATGTCGACTGAATTGGTACGGCCACATAATTAGAATGGAACAAAAGAGTTTGACAAAGAAAATAATAGAAGCTAAAAATAACGGGAGAAGAAAAAGGGAAGACCAAGGAAAAAATGGATTGACAGAATTAACGAATTAGGACGAAAGCGAGGGAAAACCATAGCAGAAATGAGAAGAATGAGTACAGACCGGACACGATGGAAAGAATGGATTAAATCGTCGTAAGATCCAAAAATAATCCGACGTTGAAAGGCATAAGGATTAACGAGAAGAAGAAGAAAAAGACTCGGACTAGTATGATTCTGTTGGTTTACACGCAAAGTCGATGTAGACCATAATACGTAACACCGTTTTTCGCTCGTGATTTACAAATTTTATCACCCCAACAACCTTGCTTTCTTCTTCGTCTCGGTTATCGTCAATACGGTTAACATTCTATTACATTCACCTTTGATATGTCTATAATGTTGATACCGATCGAAACAATCTGATATCAGAACATAATGATGTATTGATCCTCTTCCATTAATAGTCGATCGATCCCCTTGTTAAATACATGGTCGATACAACTTCCTACATTTTCGTCTTTATGATGACGTCAAGTCCATATACATTTACATATTGATAGGTTGTTTTGGGTGTCGATGTGACCAATACTTTTTAATTTGACCATAAACTTAACTCCTTTCAAGATTAGGCATGTCAGTGCGGATAATTGGTCGCCTATATATTTTTTTTTCATGCTGGACGAAAGACTGCAGTAATTCACCATGGGATACACGCTTATTCATCATTTGGAATATTTATATTCGCCTTCGATATATCTATGTCAACATCGGATGAGATAGTTCCGTTATCAGAACATAGTGATGTTTTATCCCTCTTCCACTAATAGCGGATTGATATGTATGTCCTGTTTCGTACTTGTCAAATACACGATTTATACAACTTCGTGCGTTAGGAATTCGACTCCTTGCAAGTTTAGGATTGTCGAATTGTACTGGTAACGTATCATCCTATATTTACGTGAGTTCAAGTGCAAGGTAAAGAAAGATTGTAATGCATCATTAGACGCATAGCCTGTTCTTTATTTAACTGGTTAGATTGATATATGACTATCTTCTTTCATGGCTTGCAAATTTTATATTTTCCGGTATCATCTTGTTTTCTCTTCATCTTCCATCGTAGACATCACTTTAAATCTCCCATTACATTCACCTTTGGTATGTCCATGATATCGACATCGAACAATATACTTCCGTTATCATGTTAGAATGAGACTTTTGTTCCTCTTATGCCAACAGTATATAGATATGTCTATCCTTTTCCACCCCTTATTAAATACACGGTTCATACAACTTCGTGAATTTTTGTTTCTGTATTGAAGTCAAGTCTGTATACGTTTGTATAGAGATGTATTTGATGTGTTCAGTATCGTATAATTTCACCAGCAACTCGGTTCCTTGCGACGTTAGGCCTGTCGAATAATGCTGGTAGCTTCACATTGTACATTTATTTCGTTTGAGAGATTTGTATAGGTAGATGGATATTTTGTCTAAAATAATCGATGAATACAATCATACGAAACATCGATCCATTCAGGTTAAATCCCGTATTCTTACGTGTTTAAGTAAGGTGGGTAATCCCAACGCATATTTAATTGAAGATGTAAACGAGAAACCGATTCTGAGGTGTTCCTATAAACAGGAATTGCAGAAATTCAAATATGAGAACGTATAGTCCCTCGAAGGAGTTTTACCTAGAAAATGAGATCGAATCAGTTGGGTTTTATAACTTCCACAGCAGTTGGATAAACATTCTTACGCTGTTTTGCTATACTTACTTATTAGTAAGATTGCATTATTCTAATACTGCATACTTATTATAAATATTGTTCCGCCCTTTAAATAAAATTCGTAAAGTTTATGATGATATCTTTTATTCAGTATAATATGTATAAAATTATTTTACTCCGTTATTATATTTCACTCGCTGCACAGTTTCTTGGAAAGCGTCGGTCCCTCGATATTACCTTCACGTCGGATAATACTGTTGGAATATCCTACATTTATGCAAATTTTCATGTTGTAGGTTGTATTACATCATGGGGTGCCTGCTTTATCATTATTTTTACATTATTGTTCCGGATGATTTTTATGAACATATCCTCTTCAAGTTTAAGAGAATTGCTGTTCAGATGCGCATGGAAACAAAGGTGTTCATTGTGTAATGTAGCCGTCGGTAAGGTTTGGTCGCGGCATCGAAAATCCTGTTCCGACATGCTATTCGCCGGATGGTTCGTTTTACTTGGTGGCTGCTTCTCTTCTGAAACATCTCGTTTCTTGGTTATGGAATCGATATTATGCGTTTTCTTATGTCGAGACAGCCTATCCGATCTCGTAAAGATTTCCTCACATATGGTGCATGTGTAAGAATTATTATTTAAGCAGGGATGTCTGTTCAATCCATCTTTTCTTGCAAACGTTTTGTGGCATATCTCACACTCCATCTTAAACTATAATATTGCAGTCTATTAGGGAAAGTATGCGGTGAAATTTAAATAACTTTCCTAAAATATGCCTGTCCAACCACGACGAATACTAAGTGATAATAAAACGCTAAACCAGTAGGAAATCAACGCCTAACTATAAATACAAAAATATATACTGGAGGTAAAGATGTCGAAGTTCACGACCTAGCTGTTAGAAAGCTGTCGGTAAATTGTGAAGAGCACGGAAATGAACTGGCTTTTATATGATTTATAGATATTCAATCAGAATGCGATATTTCATATGATGCGATCAATTAAACCTTTTAAGTGTTTGTCTACATGTAGCTTAATATATTTGTTAAAGACTTAGACATTTGCTTTAGAATTAAGGTATATATATATATATATATATATATATATATTATATGTAATATTATTTCAATATTTGCTATATATCAAGATTTGTAATTTTTGTAACTTCATTAACTTTTCCTTTTATTTTTTACTATTATATTTTAAAAACTATATTCAATTTTTGTGTTATATGTGTTATAGGTATCGTATATGTACCACATTTAAATTTATCTCATGTTTTGACTCTTGTAAGTGCTTATATTGTATCAAACGCTAGCGACAGTGCGTGCGTGTATTTTAACGTACATTCAGACGTACGAGCATACGTCGGTCTGTTAACCGCGCGAAGATGGAAAGTATCGAATGTCACCATCGGTGAATATAAGTCAATCGTCTGCAGTCCCCGTCTGAACAGATCGAGCGCCGAGTGAATCATCTTAACCCATTGCATTAGGCCTCTTTTCAAAGGAATCGACGAATCATTCAAATAAACATTCTGTGGCTTCGTCGGTACTAAAGGGAAGGCGAAGCACACAGATATGGATGTAGATATAGCAAAGCAGGGACATGCGAGCTGGGTATAAGACCACCCGAACGTCTTAGAACTGAACCGCCTTCCCAGACGTTCGGTCTACATCTCATAGTGCTTAAGTACGTTAAGACCAGATACGTACAAGTCTCCTAGCGAGACCGTAGAAGATCCGTCGGTCTTCCGTCGTACGATGAACGAAAGCATACGCATCGGCGACCGCCATCCGATTTGCGACTGCATACACGTTTAGGGGCAAACGTATTTTGAAACCATACGAACTTACGTTCCTTCATTTTAGCGTCTAACAGACCTCGGCGACCGCCCGGCCGCATACAATTTTGTGTAGACTTCGGTCTTCAGTAAATTTAAACGTTTAAGACAAACGTATGTTAACGTCTCCGTCCTAAGAGACATATATGGTACGGCTTCGCCGTTTTTACCGCGCTTAGGCGCAAACGTTTGTGGCTGGCGTCTTTCGAACGTTTAGGACAAACGCAAAGACGAAATACTTGAACTGTTTTGAACGAAACGTATTCTAGAACGTTTAACCACAAATACATTTTAAATTTTCTCCGACGCGAGAACCATCCGATTCTTCGGATTCAAGTAACAGACCGTCGTTCACCGCCCGACTTAAATGCAAGATATAAGCGTTAAGTCAAATGGGCTAAAACACAGTACACGCTAGACGTGATACACATTATAAGCAAAAGTTGCGATACATTTTTTAACTAAAAATATGACCTTGAAATGATGATTTACAATCGTTTCTTTTATTGTGAGTGTCGATCATATCTGTGTGTAGAAATGTTATATAACTGTAACTGTAACTGTAACTGTAACTGTGTCAATTATAGCTATCTGATGAAATGTTCTTTTATTGTGTATTAAATGTATTACTAAATCATATGTATCAAATAAACCGGCATAAAACAGAAAAGCCTGCTTTAATTTCTATATCCATACGCAAGCGGGTAACCGCATAGTGCTTTCTCCAAACCAGGAGACCGTAACAATATTAATAAATAATGGACTGGGTTTCCTTAAATTTGATTTTATAGTAACTTACACATTTAACACAGAACCGTCGTTGAATCCTTTTGTGACGTTTCATGCTCGTATCAATAGACAAAGGAGCCCTGTATTACGTAATTTTATTAGATGCCGACTGTATAGGATGGTTATAGAAAATCCACATATCTTGCTGAAAGATACTGATTCTATCCGTCTACGACCTGACCGAGCCTGATATGTTTGACTTTGTTGATTTACAATCGATTATTGTTGGTCTAAGCGTTCCAGTTAAGCATAAGCCTATGTGATACGTTTTAATAATTTACTAACTAATTGACTTACGTTCCATTTCCTTATAATATCGTATTAAAGTATAATATCTAAACCTATTTGTGATGTCTAATGATGTAGCGTACTGTGATTAGCGGTCGGTCAATCGTATGAAGCTCGGGTCATCTCCCGATTCCTCAGTTTGGTGTATTTTACGTTCAAACGTATAAACTAAAGTATGTAGTGTTCAGCAGGACCAACTTGCGCATGCGCAGTGACGTCATCACTTACTGTCTGACGTTAAACACCCTGATCAGTGTTAAGGAAGTTGTTGGCGAACTACCTTCCTATACATAGTATAACATTCATCCTGTTCATATTAAAATATAACGTTGAAACCTGTTTGTGATGTCTAATGATGTATCGTACTGCGATTGGTGGTCGGTCAATCGTATGAAATTCGGGTCATCTCCCGATTCCTCAGTTTAGTGTAGTTTACATTTGAACATATAAACCGCTTCTTCACCTTACTAATGACCGATCAATAGTATGTAATGTTCACTAGGGCTAACTTGCGCATATCCAGTGACTTTATTACTTATTGTCTGACGTTAAACACCTTGATCAATGTTAAGGACGTTGTTGGGTGAACTACCTTCCTATACATATCGGGGAATTTTGAGTTTCGAGTTGGTAACCAATCAGAGCGTGGCATTGTATAGGATGCGACCAATCAGAACGCTGCATTGTGTATGATATCATGAATGAGAACGCTCTTCCCATCTAACATTCACCCTGTTTATGCCATGATGGTATTACGTAATATCTTATTAGGGATCTAAACATAATTATCTGTTTTATCAACATCTTCTGACTAAGAGCGAAGTTCTAACATATTCCTTGCATCCAAAATTCTCGTCTAAACCTATTTGTGATGTAATAGTATTGCGTAATATTACATGATATATAGGAACATATCCGCAACAACCAGTACGTTGGCAATAGCGACCCTCATGTGATCACCTAAGTCAAACAGCGACGATCGCGATCAGTACTTGGATGGTGCACCGTATGGGTATTTAAAAATGCAACAGCCATAGCACGTTGGCAGTAGCCGTTCTCGTCCTTTCACCGAAGTCAAACAGCGTCGAGCGCGGTCAGTACATGGATGGTGTATCATGGAAACCGGTTTGTGATGTCATGGCATTACGTAATCTTTTACCTTTATAAACCTTCCGGCCAGTGCTTCCTGATCCTCCATCTTCTGGTGACAAGCTTAATTTCCTAATTAGACCTGTTACCACCTACAGCTCCCTGTACTCCGAGCAGCAGCGACACCTTCCGATCGAAAGCGACACTGCATACCTGTACTACCGGTACTACATAGGCGCCCTGCCGGGCAGCGACACCTCCCGGTCAAAAAGCAGCACTACATACAGTCACCTGTATTGCCGGCATCTACCGAACAGGGACACCTCCCGGTCAAAAGCTACACTATATACAGCCACCTGTATTACCAGCACCCCTAGGTAGGTAGGTACCGACCAGAGGGGCGGGAGTTTTGAATTTTCCGGGGAGGGGGTTGTCATGAGTTTTAACCCTCCAACCGGGGTTGTTGACCCCTTTCCATACACGCGTGGTCGGGGCTGTGACTACCTTCCAGTATACACGCTTGGGGTTGTGAGTACCTTTTAGAGCGGGTGAGCGGGTGAGCGGGTGGTCCAGAACCGGCCATCTCTCTCTACTCCCAGCGAGATAACAGTTACAACCGTTCTGGATCGAGAACGGTTCTAAAATAACTGGTAGTTCAATAACGACCCATCACTAGTTGTAACGGTTATCCATGATAAACGGCGGCCTCGACCAGACTCAGACAGTTATCACAGAACACCATCAGTTATATCGAAACGGTTCAACCGCATACCCTGGAGACAGTCCGAAAGGAACCATTATTTCCCAGGGAGATAACAGTTGCAACCGTTACTGGGTTCATAACGGTTCTAAAATAAGATAGTTCAATAAAGACTTATCACTAGAATAAACGCCCTACAATTAGTGACTTATTTACATTACGAAAGGCACGGTGTGTCTTGCTAGAAAAATTAGAGCTTAGGAAATCACATACAATAAATAAACAAGAAAAATTTCAATTTGAATCAAAAAACAAGTCACATTCAACTGCGTACGCGAGTGTAAATACAATAAACTGTTTTTATTGCAAGAAAAATCACACTATCTATAAATGTGACTAATTTTTAGAGCTTTCTCCGACTGCTAGATGTGAGGAAGCAAGAAAATTGAAGCCGTGTCTTAATTGTTTAAGAACGAACCATGCTACTTCTAAGTGCAAATCATCCACTTGTAGGAAATGTAAAAATCTCATAATACCCTTTTACATTTTGACTCTCAATCAAATAGCAAGCAAAGGCAAACAAGCAGTGACAACGAAGAATCAAACACTATTAACAGTCTTACGAATCAATTTAGTTACAAGTCGAACTCTTTTAGCAACTGTAGTTGTTTTAGTTGAGGATGCAAGAGGAGAATTACATCGGTGCCGCGCTTTATTAGACAATGGTTCAATGAGTAATTTCGTGTACGAGAAACTATGTAAGAAATTCAAAATAAATATAAAAAGGGTTCAATTTTCAATTTCTGGTTTAAGTCAGAGTGTATTAAACGTGCAATATTCATCGAATTTTATAATTCACTCACGAGATAAAATACACAATCAATTTCATGTTTAATGCTATTAGAAAGTCACTGCTAATTTAGGGGAGAATGGGGGAATGACGGTCACGTGGTAATTGCGGTCGGCTCAATATCTATAGAAATATTTGAAATAAAGGCGCGAAATACATAGTGCCCTATAGCGTACAACCGTTAAACCTCAAAGGAATCCACGTACTTCGCTTTAGTCGAACAGTGAACGGCAAGAAGATATTTTGTGTTTCCCTATGAAATATATTTTTGTGAAGGTACGTAGTATCCATTATATTGTTGGATGTGTATTGTTACATTTTTTAAGGTGTTTTGTTTTGATATTTTGTTAAAATTATTTATACGGATCGGGGTAATGGCGATCAGCGACCGCCATTAGAAGTTGTATTTTTGTTCCATTTAAACGAGCCTATAATCGAGAGTGTGATTTGCATATGAAAAGCAAACCGGGGAACCCATTACAGTATATAGAATTGCCGAGTTATTCAATAAAGCCTATTCCAGCGTAGCTACAATTTCAAAAGGAACGTCTGGATTTGCATCAAGTGGCATCTTTCCTATAATTTCAAATATATTTTCCGAAGAAGATTTTCCATTGTATGCTGAAATTATAAATGCAGTTTAAGCGGTCAATAATGTACAAGATAGCCTCCTTGAGCTTACGAATGAAAATAAACAATCGTCACCCAATGGTTGAAGATCAAGCAGCACTTGAGCGAAAATGTGAGCTAGATTATTTAGTTTCTTTTAATGAACTTTCACCTCTCCCTGGACCAAGCAATGTTTCTAAATTCACAAGAAGAAAACAGCATTCTATTATACTAACAGAGACCCCGGAAAAGGCTGCTGGAAGAGAAACAAGAAAAAAGGCTTCAACGTCAACAAAGGCAAAGCAAACTTCAAATTAATAAACGCGTAAAAAGAAACGTGTATGGCCCGATTCGTGATGAATTAGTAGCCAATGGTTCTAAAAGACGCAACCAGGATGACAGTTCTTCTTCCGATTTAGAAGTTGAGCTTAGATAAGCTTTCTCAAAATTCATCGGATGACGACAGAATAGAGTTTAGTGAAGGTGAAGAAATCACTGTTCGCGAAAAAGAGTATTGAAGACGAGGAAATAAAACAGATTGATTTTGTTCTTGTAACAGTTTCTAATGAAACGTCTAAAAAGAATTCGCTGCACAGGTGACTGAATTGCGTGAATATGAGATGGTTGTGAAGTTCTTGCGACAATATCGAGGTTGGCAAAATATTTTTGTTTTCCCGGATGTTGATGATATCAGCTATGTTACAAAAGATGATATTGGAAAACTAAGTCACCCCAAAACTCTAAGATATGGAAAAATTAAGTTTAACTAGAAGTGTTTTTTGTAATATACCTTGAATTATTATTAATAAAAACTTCTTCAAAAACAACATGCAATTTATCAGATCTAACCGTGACCTTCATTACCCCTATACGTGACCGTTATTACCCGACACAAGAGGTAATCGGAGTCAATGCTTAAAGTACAGTTTTTTTACCTTCGTTAAGTATTTTGCATAATTAAAAGCGTGACAGAGCATTACAAAATTTTGGGAAATAGACGAGATTAATCCGAAAATCCCGTTATCAGAGTCAGAGCGGTACCGTGAACAACATTTTCAGGATACGACTACCAGAAATGTTGAAGGCAGATTTGTAGTAAGCATACCATTTAAAGAGCAATATAAAGATCTAGGCCATTTGAGAGATTTCGCGTTGGAACAGCGATTAGCAAAATGTGCTGATTTATACAAAGAATATGTGAGATTCATATGGTTGAAATTGTTGAAAGTAATAACCGCGAAGAATTAAATTATTACGTGCCGCATCATTCAGTCATTAAGCAACTAAGTTCGACAACTAAGGTACGCGTAGTTTTTGACGCATCCTCAAAAACGGATAGCGGACTTTGATTAAATGATGTTCAGCACATTGGCCCAACAATTCAGAATGATTTGCTATCAATAATTATGCGATTCAGAATGTACAAGTTCGTTATGACAGCCGATATTGCTAAAATATGCCGCATAATTTTAGTTAAATCAGATCACTGTCGTTTCCAAAAGTTTGTGGCGTGAAACCCCGAACGATCGCTTAAAGTGTTACGAACTTAAAACGGTTACTTATGGTACTGCTTCGGCACCGTATTTAATAATTCGTTGCTTACACGAACTAGCACTAGAAAATGTTAACACTAAACCAGTGGCTAGCTAAGCTATTAAAAATAACTTTTATGTTTATGACTTATTGTACGGGTCTGATTCGGAATCTGAGTTAGTGCAAATTCAGGAGGATGTCTCAACAATTCTCGCTATAGTAGGGCTACAATTATAAAAATGGCTAGGCAATAATAAGGAATTATATTATGAATTTCAATTAAACGCAGACTTCGATAGCAGTATTGTAAATCTCAGGGAAGACGAAGCAAACAATGCTGGAATGCTGGAATCCTACGGTTGGTACTATTGAATATTCGGTTGAATTTATTTTAAACACAACTGGTCAACGAATAACGAAACGTCTGAGATATCGCAAATATTTGATGCATTAGGTCTATTAGGACCAATCACCATTACTTCTAAATTGCTAATACAAGCGTTATGGCAAGCCAAAATTTCTTGGGATGATCAAATTCCCTAAACTTTGTAAGATCAATGGAGCAAATTTCGCGAAGTACTTATAAGAAGTCAAGGGATTAAGGATCCCTAGATATGTTACCTTCCATAATTCCATGCTTAGAGAACTTTATGGATTTGGAGATGCGAGTGAAAGAGCTTATGACGCTTGTGTGTACATCCGTTCTATATCAGAGAACGAAATACACAATCAGTTATTATGCGCCAAAGGTAAGGTTACGCCTATAAAATGAGTTTGCCGCGATAAGAACTTTGCAGTCCGCTTCTTTTAGCCCAGCTGGTTGACAAGGTACGTAAAGCACTGAAGGTTGTATTCGATAAAGAATATTTCTGGTCATATTCAACGATTACACAATCTTGGATACGAGCACCCGCAAATGGTTGGAAAACGTTTGTTGCAAATCGAGTTGGCGAAATCTAACAACTCACGAAACCCCAAGACTGGAATCATGTTGTTTCAGAGAACAATCCAGCTGATCTGCTCTCACGGGGGCGTCAATGCAACGGCTCAAAGAGAGTACACTCTGGTGGTCAGGTCCATCATGGCTAACGCATCGCACCCTACCAATTTTAAAGGACAATGCAGAAATTGATTGTAATGTTAAACTTGACGAGCGATTGGTAACATATGTCACGGTTAACAAGTTCGATATTTTTAACAAGTTTTCAAACTTAACCAAATTGCAGCGAGTATTTGGTTATTGTTTACGTTTCGTCAACAATTGTAAGCTAAAGGGAGACGCTAGATGTGTGAT
Organism: Chrysina gloriosa; assembly: GCA_038088585.1. Taxonomy (NCBI): domain Eukaryota; kingdom Metazoa; phylum Arthropoda; class Insecta; order Coleoptera; family Scarabaeidae; genus Chrysina; species Chrysina gloriosa. The sequence goes on from CM076090.1 coordinate 33,273,500, forward strand.
GACACTGAGTGTTGGCGAATTACAAGATTCGTTAAACTCATTGACTCGTTTAGCAGAAAGAGAAGGTTTTCCTCTAGAATACAAATATTTATCTAAGGGTAAAGAGATCAGCTTGAAGAGTACCTTGCTATGTCTGAACCCATATTTTGAAAATGGCTTGATTCGCGTTGGCGGCAGGCTACAAAATAGCGCTTGCAATTTTAATAAAAAACATCCAATCATTTTGCCAAAGGGGCTTAAACTTACGTCCTTAATACTTAACCATGAACATCATCGTTTGGGACATTGTGGTCCCACAATGTTACTTTCTTCAATTGGAGAACGATATTGGCCCGTATTTGGTCGCAACAGTGCTAGGTTTACGGTTCGAAATTGTATCGTTTGTTTTCGCATCAAACCGAGATCTATCGATTATCTTATGGGTAACTTACCCGAGACTCGAGTAAATAGATACACACCATTTTTTAATACGGGCGTTGATTATGCTGGTCCCTTGATGCTAAAGGATAGAAGTACGAGAAATGCCAAACTTATCAAAGAATGTATTTGTCTTTTTCTTTGTTTAGCCACTAAGGCCGTGCATCTAAAGGCGATTTCCGATTTAACAACTCAATGTTTTTTAGCAACATTAAAGCGTTTTATCAGCAGACGAGGAAAACCAGTCAATATTTATTCAGATAATGGCAAAAATTTCGTAGGCGCTGAGGTTGAAATTAAAAGGTTTTTAAAAATTCAAAATTCTAACATATGTATATGACTTTTTGGCGAAAGATAAAATAACATGGCATTTTATTCTTGCACGTTGGCCCCATTTTTGTGGTATCTGGGAACCGGGTATAAAGAGTGTTAAACATCACCTAAAACGAGTTGTTGGCAGAGCTCATTTAAATTTTGAAGAATTTGCGACTATTTTAATGCAAACCGAGTCTATTTTAAATTCTAAACCGCTTAATGTTCTCACCCGCGGACACTTTCTCATTGGCAAGAGCTTAGTCAGTCTACCAGAACCAGAGTACACGAAGACCTCAGAAAACCGTTTAAAGCGATACCAAAGGCTGCAGCAAATAATCCAGAACTTCTGGTCCCGATGGTACAAAGAATACTTGAGCAAATTGCAGACAAGAGTTAAGTGCAAGAAAGACTCCAAAAACTCCCTTGCAGTAGCATCCATCGTTCTTCTCAAGGATGACAACCTACCTCCGATGAGATGTCAGCTAGGCAGAATTCTAGAATTGTGTCCAGGAAGTGATGGCATCGTCCGAGTTGTTCGTCTGAAGGTACTGGATGGTATCGTCGATAGAAGTGTCAACAAGATATGTCCTTTACCAGGTGTCGTAGACAATGATTAATTATTTTTATTATGTTCGCGTTTTAACAATATTTTGTATATTTGATATGTTAGTGAAATTTGAATTTCCCGCCTATAAAACAACCCCCATAGTTGGTAACACTGACTAGTGTTTAACAGTACCATTGCGTCCATATTCCTTGATCATTTAATGACGTGATAAGATCGTCCACTACTAGAACTCCACAGCAATGGTAATAGTACTGCCCCTTGAGGGCATAGTACTGCAGCAAGTAAAAAGGAAATTGTATTCTAATAAATTATTAAATAAAGCTTGACCGCCAGCAACATACAGATTAGAACCTATGAACTTCTTCGAAAGTTATGAACCTATAGATAAAATCATTAATCGATATTTTAAAGCAATATGTACGTAATTGATAAATGTTTTTTGGAAATTGTAAATATTACTGGAAAAAATAGTTCTATTTCTTTATAATATCTTGAACTATGGATATCATATAGATAAATGGGGACAATAATCCTGGGTAGGATCACCATATTAGCTTCATCGAAAAATGTAATTAGCGAAAAATGTGACATGCGTATCCGCAATTGGTGTTGGTTGTAACCCCCTCAATTTGGACTACAAAAGACGTGCCAATATTCAAGGAATGAGACCAAAAAAGTTATTTCATGTTGTTGATGATGGCAATGATTACGGAGAAAATGCCAATGTTGACGATATGGAGATTGCGACCTATTCAGAGAAAGAAGCAACATTCCTTGAGAAATTAAAAAGTGATAGTCCAGAGGAAACACAAAAATTAACTGTAGGCCAAAGAGACAACGCTTTATGGAAGACGATGAGGGTCAAACGATTAACTATCCAATTTTAGTAACGTTGCAAAACTAAGAGAAACCACTTCAACAGCGAACACAGTAAAGGCTCTTCCTTATGAAGACTTTTTTGGATCTGCGGCAACTCAGTACGGCATACAAAATGAAAGCAGAGCATTGGCTCAATTTGAAAAAATTTCTGGCTTAGAAGTAAGAAGCTGTGGTCTTTTTATAGACCAGATATATCCGTCTTTAGCTGCATCTTCTGATGGATTAGTAGATAACGCCATTATTTAAATAAATAGAAAGCCCTTACAATTCAAGAATGTTAACACCGAAAAAAGCAACAGAAAATCAAGTCATAGACTATTATTGCTAACAGCGATGGCCTGCTATTAAAAAATAATCACAGCTACATGTACCAAGTACAAGGTCAATTGAACATAAGCAATAAAAATAAATGCTACTTTGTTGTATGGACACCAAAACGGTTGTTTTAACAAATTATATACAAGGATGAACATTTCCTGAAGAGGCAACTTCCCAAACTTATCACTTTTTATAAAAGCGCAATTTTGCCGGAATTAATCGATCCCTGTAAAGTTAGAGGCCAGGAATTACGTAATATCTATATTTAAAAATTCTACATTTTACCAATATATTATTTAGGTAAACATATATATTTATGTTGGTACTTCTTTTAGTTTTGTATATGTTCCACTCATAGTTTATCTGTACCGGATTACCTCTGTACCTATTGTACTATTTGTTCATTAATTCTTACCTGCTCACTATTATACTCTCCAGTCATTATAGACATCTAAGAATGTGTCAATAAAATCATCTTTTGATAAACTTGTGAAATCTGAAATTAACCTCCATTTATTATCTATTATTGTAATTGCTAATTCAGTGGGGATATTTGTACATAAAGAAACTACATCTATACTAAATTTGGTATATACATAAATAAAAATCTACTAATTCCCAAGAATTTTGTATACTATAAATTGATTTATTCATGATATTACTAAGTACATATATGTGCCAAAAACTATTCCATAAATAGTTCAAATAATAATTTACATTTCGTTATTTCAGTTGATCCCCCTAGTGGCTGAGTGATGAAAATTACGTTTCACAACGAGAAGGTCTGCGTTCGAAACCCGGCCCCGGCGGAGCGTAGTAGTTTAAAATCCTAAAATGGATCTGCTACCCCCAATATGCTGCGGAAAGTAAGGAAATGCTACTAGACGGGCCAGGCGCGGTACAGTATACACATATGTATACGGCTCGGTGCCTCCGAAGAAGCCCTGGACCTTTAGTGCTGATATATATATATATACATATGTATATATATAGACATATATATATATATAGCAATGTACAGAGAAGCAAGAAGAGAGATGAAAAGAATGTGTAGAAAGAAGAAAAGAGACTACTTTGAAATAAAACTAAAAGGTATTGAAGATAACTTAAAAAAAAGAAATAAGATCGTTTTACCAAGAGGTAAAGAAAGTAAGCAAGGGATGTACGGCGCCGAATGTATATATCAAAGACAAGGAGGGAAGGCTGATAAGCGAAACGAAAGAGGTCCTTGAAAGGTGGAAAGACTACTTCCGGCAGGTGCTAAATGGTGAGGAGGAGCAGGAGCAGTATACGAGGGAAGCGGTAGACCGAAATGAAACGATAGTAGAGGTTCCGTCCAGAGAAGAGATTGCATTAATAATCAAAAACCAGAAAAATAATAAGAGCCCAGGAGCATCGGAAGTCACGGCGGAAATGATTAAATCAGGAGGGGAGCTATTACAAGAACAAATATACATACTCATTAGGAAAATCTGGGAGGAGGAAACAATACCGGAGGATTGGATGAAGGCCGAAATATGCCCAATATATAAGAAGGGGGATAAACAGAGATGTGAAAATTACAGAGGCATTGCATTGCTGGAAACAACTTATAAAATATTGGCACAGATTTTGCGTTCAAGATTAAACGAAGTTATGGAAAATACTGTAGGAGAGTACCAAGCAGGATTTAGGAGAAATAGATCAGTAATGGATCAAATTTTTACACTTAAGGAAATACAAGCAAGCTGTTATGAATATAAAACTGCGTTATATGTGCTCTTCGTAGACTATAAGCAGGCGTATGACCGGATCCGGAGGAAGCAAGTGTATCAGGCTTTGGAGGAGTTGAGGGTACCTAGCAAACTGATAAGTTTTGTCAAAGAGACTTTAAAACAAACAAAAAATCAAATTCTATGGAAGGGGAAAGGTCTAGCGAATTCACAGTAGAGCAGGGACTGAGGCAAGGAGATCCAATGTCAACAACAATATTTAACCTAGTTCTGGAGGCTGTAATAAGAAAAAGTGGGATTAAGATGAATGAAACAATAATGAAAAATGATCACCAATGTATAGCATTTGCAGACGACCTAGCTATAGTAGCGAAAACAAAAAGGGAACTGCAAAGAACCATAAGAAAAATAGTAAATGTATCCAAGAGTTATGGACTGGAAATTAATCAAAGTAAAACAAAATACATGATAATGGGGGACACACAGAATGATATGGATACACAATTAATAGTGCAAACAATAGAAAAATGTCTTACCTTCGAAAGAGTGGAAGAATTTATTTACCTAGGTGTGAAGGTTAAGGCAAACGGACAGGAAGGATCGGAGATAGAGGCTCGGATAACAAAGGGAAGTATGAAATTCGGGATGTTAAGACCACTAATGAAATCAAAATTTGTATCAAGAAGAACTAAGGAGAGAATATACAAAACGGTAATTAGGCCAACAGTTACGTATGCGTGCGAGGCATGGGTTCTAAAGAAGGAGGATGAGGAAAAGCTGGAAAGGTGGGAGAGAAGAATTCTCAGAGCAATATACGGAGGAATAAACACGAAGGACGGATGGCGGCGAAGGACAAACGAAGAGGTGAAGAGTATATTCAATGAACCTAGGATAACAACAGTGGCTAGAGCACAACGCATAAGATGGCTAGGCCATGTCCAAAGACTTAATAAAGATAGAATGCCTAAAATGGTGTTAAGCAGAAAACCAGTTGGGAAAAAAAGAAGGGCAGGCCTCGCAAGAGATGGTTCAACAGCGTCGAAGAAGATATGCAGAAGATCAGCGTTGGGGACTGGGGAGAAAGAGCAAGGGATAGGGTAATATGGAAAAAATAGTAGAAGAAGTCTTAGAAAAGTTGTAGCTATTTTGTTAAGTTAGGCTAGAACTATGATTAATTTTAATAGCTGTAAAACTGTGTAGCACATGCCCAAGGTCTGCAAGGGCTGTTGAGCATTATTAATAATATATATATATAGACATATATATGTATTTCAGCTGAATTCCGTCCACATCGTTTCCCGTAATAGAATCTATTATGTTTTGTTTATGACTGTTACATTAGTTACTATATATACTACTAGATACATTATACATATGTCGAGAAGTTAGGTAGCGATATAGAAAAATATAGGTAGATACTTTCTTACCTAACATGGCGTCATTGTTGTTTACTTTACGGCTACTGCAAAAATAAGTTCAACTACTTACCTGTTCTACTAGTTATTACGAACCCGAAGTTTTGGGTTATGCTACTGTTAATGTTACTTACAAGCGCAAGTTACATCCTGTACGTTTATATGTAGTAAACTGATGTAGAAAATCACCCATTACTAGGTCGTGAGTGGATACGTATGTAAGTTAAATTTAGATTTGACTATACCAGTTGAGATAAATAAATTGAACAATGAAAATTTAAATAATATTAAAGTAGTTCTTGCTAAGTATAAACCGCTATTTGAACATAGTATTGGAAAGATAAAAGGGAACACAAGCTCAGCTAAGATTAAAACCAAATGAGAAATCTGTATTTGGAAAGAGTAGACCAGTCCCGTTTGCATTGCAAGATGGGGTAAAGGAGGAACTTGAGTCAGTACAGGAGCAAGGGATATGAGGACCTAGTAACTCTAGTACATGGGCGACAGCTATCGTACCTATCGTGAAAGCAAATGGACAAATTCGAATTTGCGGCCATTATAAGCCGACGTTAAATCCAAATTTGGTTGTGGATGACTGTCCATTACCGACAGTAGACGAGTTAGTTGCAAATATGACAGGTAGGAAAAAATTTACAAAAACAGGCATACTTACGTTTAGAGGTTCATGCGGACGATAGAAAATACAAGTTTAGGGCTACTGCGACCAACACGTTTAGTGTATGGCGTGGCATCAGCACCTGCAACATGTCAGAAAACTATGGAGATAATGCTACAGGGAATAGAAAGTATTGCAATATTTTTCGACGGCGTACGTATTACAGGGCGTGATGATGCTACCCACATTAAGAGAATCGCACAAGTTCTAAAGAGGTTTCACGAATACAAAGTTAATTTTGAGAAATCACAATTTTTAGCAAACGAAATAGAGTACTGTGGTTACAAAATTAGCAAGTATGGTATACAAAAATCACTTTCAAAAATGGAAGCGCTTGGAACCATTCCGAGACCGAAAAGAGATTTGCATACATTGTTAGGTTTAAAGCATACCCATTATACAATTTAATAAGAGAAAATACACGATGGAATTGGGATAAAAGATGTTAAAGGGCATTTACTCAAATAAAAGAGGACATGAATTCAGATCAGGTTTTAATGCTGTTTAACCCTAAATTGCTTCTTGCACTTACGCAACTGATAGTATTCAAGTAGCAGTTGGAGCGGTTTTGTCTCACTTGTTCCTAATTGGGACGGAAAGACCCATTCAGTTTGTATCCCAAACGCTCACAGAAACGCAACAGAAGTACTCTAGTATAGACAGAGAAGATACGCCATTATTTTTGGAGCGCGCAAGTTCTATCAGTACCTATTCGGGACAGATTGTACCTTGATTACAGATCACAAACATTTAGTACAAATTTTCGGACCGCATAAAGGTTTACCAATATATTCCGCGTCTCGAATGCAACATTATGCAATGTATTTACAAACTTTCAACTATGAAATTAAGTATAAAAGTACTCATTCACATACGAATGCAGATGCTTTATCACGTTTAGTTATTCAAAAAACGCGCAGCATTCAGTACTTGACCGAGCGGCTATTTTTAACATAAATCAGATAGAAACGTTGCCTTTAACAGTAAGAGAACTTGCACATGCCACAGAGATAGACCCTCAACTACAAATTTTATGGCGAAAGTTGAAATCAGGAGAAAAGATAGTATCGGAACAATGATTTAATATTAATGAAGAAGAATATTCAATTAAGGACGGTTGTATAATACGGGATATTCGCCCAGTTATACCTTTTGAAAACTGTTCTAGATATATTTTTCATTCAGTCGCAGTCGCAGTGGACGCTTACTCCAAATGGTCGGAGATACATGTGATGCATAATATAACTGCAAGAGCCACCATACGAGTTGTCAAAATATTTTTGCACCACACGGATTACCAAAATACATTGTCAGTGACAACGGACCACAACTAAAATCGGCAGAATTTCAAGAATTCCTAAAACTAAATGGCGTTGAACACAAATTCACCGCACCCTACCATCCATCCACAAATGGGCAGCCGCAAACATTTGTTCAGATGTTGAAAAATTCGTTACGTGCCATGTTTTTTGATGGAATACATTTACTATTACAAGAGAAGTTAAACAAGTTCCTACTACAATACAGGAAAATGCAACATGTTACCGCGGGACAGTCTCCGTCAATGTTATTAATGAAACGGGAAATCCGATCTACACTTGATAATTTAATACCGGATGTAGAGGAGAAAACTAAAGGAGCTATCATTGAAGCAAGACAAGCAGAAGTGGTAGCCAGAGTAGTTAGCAGAAATTATACCGGCGAACAGTAGAAATTTGGTAGAATCCATAAAGGATTAGGGAAACTGCACTATATAATTATTTTGGATGATGATGACATGGTAAAAAGGCACATTGACCAAATTAGATAAATAGAAGGAGGAACGACAAGCGATTGTGTGGAAAAGGAAACAGAAATAGTATCATATGAAGATAAAAGTCACCACGCACATCCATTACCGCCGACACCAGTTACACTACAACGTGCTCAGGTTACTCAAACCCAGCAAGATTATTTAAATACCCCGACTGTAACTGAAAATACAATACCGGTAAGGAAATCGTATCGAATCATCATTAAGAAACTAAATTTGTAGAATTGTTTGTTGTAAGTGAAGGGGATGTTATATTAGTTACTACATATACTACTAGATATATTATACATATGTCAAGAAGTTAGGTAGCGATATAGAAAAATATAGACACTTACCTGACATGGCGTCATTGTTGTTTACTTTACGGCTACTGCAAAAATAAGTTTAACTACTTACCTGTTTTGCAAACTATTATGACCCCCTCACCCTCCCCGGCTGATACAACAATGAGTATGACGCATAAGGGATCTTGCATTTATTTTTCTAGCGCTAGTGTTGCCTACATGCTATAGGTTTGAAAAATGCCGATTACTGTAATAATTTTGTTATATTATTTTGGAGTCCATAGGCAATTTAGAAAAATTTTACAAGTGGCATATGAAAGAGAGTGGTCACATCAAGCTACCAAAGTGACTTCGGGAATTTAGCGCTAGTTGTGTGGCCGGAGGGGTGTGCGATATTTAACGTTCCCCTGGAGGTATCAGGTGAAATCGCCTTGTAGTTAGTCTTACCCGATCAAGCGGGGCTCTGATCGGGCGGGCAGATACTTCCCTAGCTATTCTTCGTACAGCTACGCAAGTCCAAAAGGCGAGGTCGGAAGGCACTACTCCCGCAGATCTTCCGAAAGGCAAGGGGCCAGAAGGTTTAACCTTTAAAGAGGCTGCCTTGGAGAGGATCGCGGTAGTATGCAACAACTATCCAGCCACCCAGATGGAGCCGGCAAAGCTTAAGGCAGTCCCGGACTATATTATGGAGGTATATAACAGCATCACGGAGCAAGGGCTTCAAGTGCAACCGTTCTCAAAGCTGTTAGGTTAAAGTGTAAGAGCTTGTGAAACAGGGCCAAGATTACATACAGCCTAAAAGAGCCATAATCAAGGCCAACTTCACTAGGCATGCACAAAGGGGCCAAGTTTAGTCTAGACAAGGAAGTTAGGCCTCAACAGACGGCGGAGGCTATTCAAAAAGGCGAGGTTGGAGAGCGCTACTCCCGCAGGTCTTCCGAAAGGCAAGGGGCTAGAAGGTTTAACCTTCAAAGAGGAGGAGAGGATCGCGGTAGTTTGCAACACTATCCAGCCACCCAGATGGAGGCGGCAAACCTTAACGCAGTTTAGGACTCTGTTATGGAGGCATATAACAGCATTACGGAGCAAGGGCTTCAAGTCCGTTTTAAAAATGCACGTATATGCGGAAGAATCGCTCTCAAATCTCTTAAGTCTAATTAAAGGAATAAAGCTGGAGAACGTACTGTAAGGAGGCATAAAAATTCCTAGCTACTTTTCGTGCAGCTACGCTATCTGAAATTTTCAAGACTAAGGCGTAAAAGCTTGTGAAACAGGGCCAAAATTACATAGAGGCTAAAAGAGCCATAATCAAGGCCAACTTCACTATGCATGCACAAAGGGGCCAGGTTTAGTCTAGATAAGGAAGTTAGGCCTCAACAGACAGCAGAGGCTACTAAACGTAAAGAAAGGGCGGAAGTCCAAAAGGCGAGGTCGGAGGGCAGTACTCCCGCAGGCCTTCCGAAAGGCAAGAAGCCAGAAGGTTTAACCTTCAAGGAGGTTGCTTTAGAGAGGATCGCGGTAGTATGCAACGACTATCCAGCCACCCAGGTGGAGCCGGAAAAGCCTAAGGCAGGCCAAGATTCTATTATGGAGGCATATAACAGCACTACGGAGGAAGGGCTTCAAGACCGCTTTAAAAATACACGTATATGTGGAAGAACCGCTCTCAAAGCTGTTAAGTCTAATTAAAGGAATAAAGTTGGAAAACGTACTCTAAGGAGGCATGAGGACCACAATAGATCTGGAAAGCTCGCAGTGGCACAGGCGTCAGTGCCACCTCAAGTAATCTTATCTTATCTTACCAACGTGGAGATATTTTCGATATTTATATTTCTGTTAATACTATTTGAAAAGTTTCATGTTAAATCGAGTTGTACGTTTTTAATTGCCCAAACATTATTTTAAAAAAATGGCGGTGTCAGTAGACAGATAAAACATAAATGATTCGAAAAAGATTCGTCCACTCTTTCAACTTTGAAATTGCCTCCCAAGAAATGTATCGAAATGTGCATAAAATAGTATATTTTGAGGTGTAAACGCCAGCCTTAAATTGTTTTTGATTTCTGAATTCGAACCACTGATGTTTGTGATGAGGGAAACATTCTTTTTTTGCCTTTCTATCCTTGAATGAAAGTTTATGAAACGAAGCCAAAAATTCATTCTTCCGAATTTAATATCTCGAAAACGAAGCCCTAATCGGATAAACGCTCGGAGGATTTTTATCGTGAGGTCTCAAAGAACATCCACACGTAGTAGGATCGAAATCAGCGATGAATATGACCCAGTGTTCCCTTCTGAGTTAGTTTTTATTTAGTAATATTTGATTCTCAGTTATGGTTATATCTTGTTGACTACATTGCAAATATTTAATCAAGTAATTGCAATAAAAATGTCATATAGGAAAACGTTTTCTTAAATTCATTTTATAACAGTACCTTTCAAGCGAGGCCAAATTTTGTATTACTTTTTATTTCTTAAAAAATAAATTAATAAAGCAAAAATTTAAGAAAATATTTGTAATTATTTTTGAAAACAAAATATGGATAGTTTCTTAATTATATCAAAGTAATTTTGATATTCGTCGATTCGACGAAGTTTATCAATAAAGGGGTAAATTCACATATACCAATCTAGGGTTAAACACTATATGTGACCTGGTCTACGAAAAGGGGGCTTACGTGCGAAAATAAGTTTTTGAGAGATCTGCTGTTAAATGTAAACAATTCGTTTCGTTAGTATTGCAAAACATGGATATGTTTTCTTTCGCGTACAAATTTTTTTGCGTAGAATATGTTTTTCTGGCACATAAGAATATTTTTTATCTTCTTAATCGGCAAAAAAGTGGAAAATGATTTTTTGACACCTAAGGGGACTTAGACTCATAGACCAGGTCACATATAAATATTTTTTATCGAATTTGCGTCTTTCTTTCTTTTTACTTATAACTTGAGCGCTCTATTTTCTCTAACTAGATAGATTAAATTATTACTAGAAATATTTTGCGTTTTCTTAATGCAGAATGTAACTGCGCTCGCGAGCACCAAAGGCGATGTATGACTACCATACCATGAGTCGTTTTTATATCAATAAATATGATCTATATACTTTACTACGGCCACACAGAATTTCCTTGTTTAGTTTGTTAAGTGTAGGAAACCCAGCTTAAGCAGGAAACGAGTAAGAATTAAGTAACAATTGCTTCTTCCAGACAGCTACATGTATCAATGGTTGAATCGTAACCGAATGCGCTAGCCTTATTTGCCTCGTATATGTAGTCATCTTATTCCGTTATATCTGTTAAGTGACACACACACGATATATTTAATATTGTAGTTATGTTACGTACGCTGCTAATTTATTATTGAAGATGTCGTCCATGGGCATTTCACTTTATAGCATTAAACCGCAATTTTTATTAATTCTATTGATAATTCTTATTTTGGCAACATCAAATTATCTAATTTGGAGTGGTGCGTATTTTAAACATTATGTTATAATTCTCGCTGGTTGTAGGTTGTGATACACAATTCCAGATTACAAGTTACCCGAATAAAATTCAGAAGTACCAGAGCAACTATTTGATGAGCGATAAAAAATGTGAAACTATACACATTGGTATCGTTTGCATAGGAACTAGAACGAATTTATTATTTTATACTCTTTTAAAGTCGTTATATTTCTACCGTACAAATCCCTTGCACTTCCACATATTAGCCGATAATTTGTCTGACATATCAATTAATACCTTATTTGATACATGGTCCGTCTCTCAAGGTAAGTGAAACGATTTATTTGAAATTATTTTATAGATTATCATTTCAGTTAGCCTGAGTTTATATAATGCTAATGAACACATTCTTAATGTTAGTTGGATAGGAACGCGCCATTATTCCGGGGTATATGGCTTCCTCAAATTAATATTTCCGAATATTGTTCCTACGTATGTATCCAAACTGATAATTTTAGACTCAGATATTATATTCAATGGAAATATTATCGAGTTGTGGTCATTGTTTAATAATTTTAATGAAAATCAGGTGAGATTTTGAATACTCATAAAATATTTCTCGTATTATAAAAATATGTTGATGACCAAAGGTACAATAATTCGAGAGTTAAATAAATGAAAAGCAATGTCTTCAGGAACATTGCTGGGGGCTGGATATAAATATCCACACACAAACCGCTTCTTTTTCTTAAAATCTGTCTTTTAATATACACGTATGTACAGAGTCCATTATGAAAGTAATGCCCTGTCAGCGTCTATACATATAGACGCCTGATTTTCAATATCTTCATCATAGACTTTAACGTATGGGACGTCAAATATAAATTGAGGTGCCAAGATGCGCTATAAACACGTACCCTAGAATTAGGGAAGGTAATTTTGCGCCTGAATTTCATAATGAAAACTTTGCGCAATACGTACCTAATTCGTTGCAATAAGCGGGTTACCCTCTTCTTCTGCGCGAAAACACTTTATCGCTTAACTACTTAATACTAACACTATATCACATCAGTAAATTCCTCATCAAACAATTGTTTAATAATAAATTCGGTGATACGTGTTTCCCTAGCATGGGGCAAGCATTAGCGATATAGTGTCAGTAAATACACCACAACTCTTTCAATCACTATCATTACTTAATATTACTCATAATGAACCATCGGAAACCCGAACTTTAAAAAAGAAACTGACATTGTGGATTTGTAGGGTCCACGGTAAAATTATTGTGCACAACACAACCTTGGGCGTTCAATCGCCTTGGAAGTCATGGTTATGCGGTTGACTTCTGCCAAAGATCCTCGGATAGGTCACGTTCATTTTAAAATAGTGTTTTCTTGATATCAGGTTGTTTTATCAGTGAGTTTCTTCATAGTAAATAGTACGTCCCTGAGTATCACTTATTTCTTTATTCTTTACACTGTACATATACTGATTGGAAACAGCTGCTAAGATCAAAATCGCTATTGCGCAGGCAGAGCGATTTATCACACGTACGCGTAAGTGTAGTTGAATGTATGGAGACGTACGCGTACCTATAGTACGTAAACTATTGTCTTTTCTTATGGTGCTTCATTACCAAAAGTTGAACGAAGCGATTCTATACGTTGTTGGTGAATTAAGCCTTTACTAAAACTGTAAAAAATCATCCAACGAAAACCTTCACGTAAAATTTTCATTCTTTCACAAAATTGTTTTTCTTTTTCAACGGTTACTGTAAACAAAGCACTGTACCCATCACACTGATATTTTTAGTGAAGAAAATCGAATACCATCAGTTGTAACGAAGGTTACTAAGTACAATCAATTTGCATATGCAAATAATCCATGAAGGGAATTATGCTTTGCCAAACGCAGGCCGCAACCACAAACTTGTAGCTGTTTATTAACGTACCTAATTTAATTAGGTCGTTATATGGAGAGCCATCCAGATTTTGTTTTATTAAGATTTTGGCTTTCGAAAATACTTTACTATTTTTATTCGTACTATTGTGATGTAACCAGGTAACTTCTTCTGCTCGAGAGAGGAGGCCACAATTTCTGCGAAATCAATCTCTACGAGTCATCGACATATCATCTGGGGGATTGTAATTTGTCAATTGCAGACCGACTGTTCAAATTATTTAATTAGTTTATTTATTTCTTATACATTGGCAATACAAAGCTCCGTAGTAACACACAACGAAATGTAAACAAAGTAATCAACAAATTTTTATATGAGTATAATTGTAGTTAAAATAAAGTTACAAAGAACCAACGAAAAATACAGTTCATTATATCGCAACAAATGGTCCTTCGAGCCGGATTCAAGGAGTAGGAGAGAATTGGTATACGGCTGCCATAAATAATAATTAAAAAAGGACGTGGTTTCAATTGCGGAGGAGCTACAAAATACAATACAATACATTCAAGTAAGCGCTTTTTTCTTCATTGCTATTTGCACAATTATTGCATTTTTTCAAGTCAAGTCAAGTGTAACAATCACAATTTCTTCTATTCAACTCAATTCTACAATTTTTTAACTACAATTTCCACAAACATTCAATTTACAAATATCAAACGCAACTAGTCATTTTCAAAAATACACACATCTGTGACAATGACAGAACTGTCACAATTTACTCGCAAACTGGGTGCAATCAAACATAAGCTCACAAATTACATAACATTTGTGAAAACCATTCAAGATGCACGTGAAAACGTACAGTGGAATGATCAAAAGGGCCTTATAGATCTTCAAATAAGGACAGATAAGGTCGAACAATTACAACAAGAATTTGAAGATGTTCAATTAAACATCGAATACATTTGCGATGAGCAAAATGCCAAGAGCACTAATTTGTAAGTGCCTTTTGAATCTTAGTTAACAGACGTGATAACATAACTGCACTGCATAGTTCTAGTCTCGGGATTGTTACGGATTTTAGCGGAGCTACCTTTGTTTTAGCACACAAAAGATTTACCTTAGTTTCTTGTTTGTTATTAAGGCTTCGCAGATAAATGCAAACCCCGTAACCATTTTGTGATGCATCACAGAATCCATGTATCTGTATTGAATGTGGATAGTGGCATAATGTATGTCTTTCTATTTGTAATTCATTTAACAACAATAGCTTTTCACGGAATTTAAGGGATCGCAAGGGTCGTAGTTGTAAGGTAACAAAATGCTATGTGTGCTTATTTATCTGCTTTTCAAGTAAGGCCATGCATCTTGAACTGGGTAGCGATTTAAGCACAGATTCGTTTATTGCATCTTTGCGACGGTTTGCCTCAAGAAGAGGAAATCCAGCATACATTTCCTCTGATAATGGTACTAATTTCATCGGAGCACAAAAACAATTAAAAGAATTATATCATTTTATTTTAAATTCAAACGATGATATTACAAATATATGTGCCCATGAAAACATTTCATGGCGTTTTATACCACCAAATGCACCACACTTTGGAGGTTTGTGGGAATCAGGTGTTAAAAGATTAAAATATCATTTAAATAGAGTTCTACTTAATGTAACATTAACTTATGAGGAATTTCTAATTGTTCTTGTGCAAATAGAAGCAATATTAAATTCAAGACCGCTCCATCAATTATCTTCTGATCCCAATGATCTTCAGCCATTGACACCATCCCATTTTTAATCGGCAAGCCCTTGATCACTATACCAGATCCATGTCTGAAGGATGTCCAGATAAATAGATTGACGCGGTTCCAACTACTGCAGCAATTAAGTCAACATTTCTGGAAACGTTGGTCAAACGAATACCTGTCATGCCTACAATAAAGAAGAAAATGGAAAGAAGAATGTTCAAATCTGAAATTGGATATTTTAGTTATAATCAAAAACGACAACTTACCTTCATGTGCTTGGCTCACGGGATGAGTCGTGGATGTTCATCCTGGTCCTGATAACGTCGTCAGAGTTGTTAGCGTGAAAACTGCGAAGGGAGTCCTAAAGCGTCCAATCACGAAGATATGTCCTCTTCCAGTAGCAGAAAAGGAAAGTGAACTTAACCATTGAACATTTGTGAACATAGTTATACAATACTTACCTTAAGATACATACACTTACCTTAAGATCATTTTCCTATGTTCTATATTATCAAACAATTTTATATATTGAACTCTTTAACAATCCTTCAAGGGGGAGTTATGTTCAAATTATTTAATTAGTTTATTTATTTTTATACATTGGCAATACAAAACTCACACGCACAATACACAACGAGATGTAAACAAAGTAATCAACAAATTTTTATATGAGTATAATTGTAGTTAAAATAAAGTTATAAAGAACCAACGAAAAATACAGTTCATTATGTCGCAACACCGACTATACCGCACTGATGAGTCCCAATAAGGATGAAACTAGTTAATCTACGATTGGTAAAGCATAATTCCTCTCAAGAAATATCGGCATATACAAATTGTGCTTACTTATTTAGCTTTTGCACAATTACTTAATAGTTGTCCCTTAACGTACCTAATTTAATTAGGTTTTTATGTGGAGAGTCATCCAGATTTTATTTTATTTAGATTTTGGCTCTAGCACATACTTTACTAATGTGAAATTTTGTCATCATCTACTCTACTTACAACTAAGCCTAAAAATTAGCGTCGCATATAATATCATCTCCGTGGTTTTGCTACATTCTATAGATATAACAATTATAGCCTTACATATTGTACCCGACTGTCCACTCTTATATTTTGAACATATGGACTTCTTTGTTCGACATTTTTCTCTTGGACACACGAATCTTAGAAGAATTGTTTAACGTTGTAGAAACATTTCTTCGCAAAGAGCTTGTGTGCTGTCATTACAAATTTAAATATATTTTGTATGTGTCTCAAACTCAATGGTAAAGTATTGTTTTAATGCAGGAGTGAAGGAAAAATATTTAGGAAACTTTCCTCTTGTTGAATAAGTACTCAGTATTAAAATCACCATTTTGATCAAATTGCATTGGGCATATGTATGTATGCACGGATGCATAGTTCTGAAGAATTGGCATACTTTGATACTATATCTACAATTTGTAAACGATTTTTAAAATAAGAATTCATGTATTTTTTCTGTTTCTATACGTTTCAAGCTTGTGGTAAAGAAAAGTAACTTATGATTGACAATTTAAGGTTAAAACCTTGTGCAAAGTCAAACATCATGCATCCCCCTTTATGCCTGCTGTCCAAAAGCTCACATATATTTTAGGTGGCCTTACTGATATTCCACAAACAACGAACAGTGATCGTACAATCGGGAATACATAACTTTCTCAAACATTTTGCAGAAACATGTCAAGATAGATACTGACTTCTTTTATCCTAACAGGAATTCATTTAGCTGTGATGGAGAATTTCTTTCGATAAACGACAAATTTATCAAAGACGTCAAAGGTTTCATTATATGAGTGGCAACAAACTTTAAAATATGGCAGGGGATTCCATCTGAACCTGTTGATGGTTGTTTTGCTACCTCCATAATTATATTATACTAGGTGACCCGGCAAACTTCGTTTTGCCCACATTTTTTCTACCTTTCTTTTTCCTAAACCTTCGCGTAACAATTACGAACAAACCCGCAGAAGGAAGTATCCAATTTGGTCCAGACGTTTTCAAGTTTCAAGCATCCGAACAAACCACGATCCATTTTTATATATACAGACAAGATGTCTCAGGGTTAAAACAACCGTGTTCTTCGTGCGGTATGGGGTCTTGCATTATCCTGTTGCAATAACGAACACTTATGCAACTTCCAACTTCAATAGGCCAGATAAAAGAGAAAATATTTTGTGTTCATTTTAGTATCTTTCGGTAGATAATCCATAAAAATAATTCCCTTGCCATCCCATAGTACGCATTACTTTTCCAACCGATGTACTTTAAACAGAGGCTCGTCTGGTTTGCGCTATTCTTTCGACTGATTTTTGGTCTCAAGATAGAAGTCAGATGCAGTATAAACTCGTGCGTCATATTTTAACTCCCTATTTTGAATCATTCCAAACAGCAATAGTATATTACATAAAGCAATATGTAAAACTTCCTGTAAGTTGTTTTCGTAAGTTGTCCGTACTAGTATGTTCTAATTTTCCGTAATAATCTTACTGATTAGTTTGGTAAAGTCTCGTAATAAATAATCATTTTTTTAAAAGTAATTTTAAAATCAAATTGTTGACTTAGTTGTAATTCCTCAACATACAATTATTTCATTCAATTCGGTGACACGTGATTTCGCTAGCAACGAGACGAACATCTTCAAAGCGCACCAAACCTAATGACCGTTGATTTCTTAAATTCTATTTATGCAAACTAAACTTTCTCTCTATAACCTATATACAATGGTAAAAGATATATTCCGAGAATCGGCAGCCACGTAATTTCAAAGCTCATAAATAATGTCCTATTTACGGTGACGATAAGTACAATCTTTCCATTTACTAAACACTCATGCAAAAGGTAAACTACCTCTCTCTATAATAAACCGAAAAGTAGTGACTGAGTCTCATGACGGGATAAGGGTCTTTGAAATTTTTATGTGGACTCCTTGTTTAATTTTTAGCAATCGTTTTTCAACGTCTTTTACAGAGCAACCATTTTATGTTGCTTTGTTTTTAATATATGATTCTCTTCCAAATCTACTTTTCGTAAGGGAGGTTTCATCAGTAGTTATCCGTTTGTCAGAGTTAGTCACCCATAACGTACTAAAAGTTCTTGATGTTGCGACATGTATCGGACCTACTGAATTTCTGTTCGGCGGGCTAAGACCTTGTTCACGCCGAAACGTTCGTATAAAATCTCATGGACCTGTTGTGTACCTATGCCTATACTAACACTAACTTCACCAGTAGTTATTCGTATATCATTTCTTAGTAGGTTCTCCACGGCAGCAAGGTTTCTTTCATTTATAGAGCTGCTTGATCTTTACTGTTTTGCCAGTTATAAAATAATCGACCCATCGATAAACTGTATTTTTAGACTCTGCCGACTCTCCGAAGACACCTTGCAAACGTTGAGCGATTTCTGATGTTTTCACACCCTTTTTAGATAACAAGAAAACTATAGCTATAATTTTGTCGTGTTTACAGAAGATGCCTGCTCCCGTGAAAAATGTTTGAAATTCTTCGCTGGTGCGTACGAAAATCGTAGCATTATCAGAGACCATGACGTCTGGGAATCCGTCCATTGAAAAATTCTTTAAAGTAGTTCGATCGTTGATGATGAAGTTGGAGCTGAAGGGCATGACAACTAAAAAATAGTACTCTTGCTATGTGGACACGCTGTCAGTTTTCTTCCGGTTCTTCCCAAGGGTGGGGAGGGGCTTTCGATGGGCTGCTCTTTGTTTTTGCTCAATCGAAGCATGCTCGGACAAGATGTTCGATACCTCTATCGATATTTTTCCAATATACACAGCGCCGGACTAGCTGTCTTACTGCTGTCGACCTCATCACCTATATTATTTTGTCGGTGTACGATTTTGCGTCTTCTGTTTAGAGGTGTTTGGGATAGGCAATCGGCATTTGTGATTTCACACCCCCTCTTGAACACAATTTCATAGTCGAAACCCGATAGGAAGGCTGCATACCGGTGTAGACGGACTAGAAAATTATTGATAAGGGTTGATTCTCCGTGACAAGATGAAAATGACGCTCGAATAAATACTGAAAAAATCTATTAGTTCCGAACACAATTGCTAAGGCTTCCCTGTCCAGTTGCGAATAATTTCGCTCTGAATCCCTTAATGAACGAGATGCGAATGCAATTGGCTTTTCCTGGCCGTCAATTATATGCAATAAAACGGCCGCGATGCCTGTGCGACTAGTGTCACAAGCAAGTTGAACCTGCAATTCAGGGTTGAACGGCATGACGACTCGATCACTTTCAATGTCTTGTTTCAGTTTGATAAACACCGTTTCGCATTCTAGTGTCCATCTGAACACGACGTTGTCTCTCAGTAATTGTCGCATTGGTGCTGTAATTGTAGAGGCATCAGGAATGAATCCATTGTAAAACGTTATGAATCCTAGAAAAGACTATTTCTTCTCTTGATTTTGGTCTTGACATTTCTGCTGCAGCTTTGGTCTTCTCCGGGGATTTCAATATTTGTTGAATTCAACGATGTGCCCTAGAAATTCTATAGATTTCTAAAAAATAATAAACATTTACGGCGATTCAAATGTAAATCATATTTTCTCAGCTGGGCAAGGCAAGTGATCAAGTTCGCTTTACACTCTTCTTTTGTTGGTCTGTGAACAATTATATCATTTAAAACATTTTCTGTTTAGTGGTACATTCCGCAGAACTTGGTCGATGATTCGGTTAAACTCTGCTGGAACTTGATTGGTTGTCTACTTGAATATGAAGGTATGCTTTGTAGAGGCTTTACCGGCAAAAATAGCTGGAATTGTGAAGACTGTCGATAATTTTGTCGATTTTCCGAAAGGGGTAATGGGCGTTCACGAGTCTTTCATTCACGCCCACTTTGTAATCGACACACAGTCGGACTTCTCCATCGCCCTTTGTTATAACAAGTGGAGACCGCCAGTCGCTCGTTTCGATTTTCGTCATAATTCCTGCTTTCTCGAGGGAATCCAGCTCTTCTTCGACTCGACTAAAAAGTGCATATGGTATCTTCCTTTCTTTTAGAAAAATTGGTTTCACTTTTTATCGAAGTTTCAAGGAAACCTTAAAATTCGAGACGCAACCAATCTTTTCTTTAAAAATATCTGAAAACTGTATAATAATTTCATCAGTTTCATTGATACTACTTACGGTGTTTTCTTCTGTTTCCGTTTGATTTTGTCGATCAATATTGTTTAATTTAATATTCAATCTCTGGATCCAAACTCGGCCTAAAAGTGCGTCATAATGTTCTGGAACAACATAAATGTCGGCTTGTATTGCATTCCCATTGTATTCGATATTAAATTTTCCATTTGGGACCAAATATCCCCTGTCTACGATCGGAATCGTAATGTTGAGGGTCCAACCGGGGCGTTGGAGTTTGACTGTGTAATTTTGTCTCGCGGCAGAAACGTGTATCCGGAACCTGTGTCTAATTCAAATTTGATTGATTTCCCTTTAACATTTACCTTGACAAAATATCGTTCGAGTTTTTTTTTCGGTGTGTTGATTTTGATAAATATCGATAACTTGAGAAAACCCATATTCTTTGCAACTGTTTCTTCCTGTATGAATTTTGTATCCTATATCTTGTTTTATTTCCGGTCATGTAAAGAGGGTATACAAACCTTAGAAACATGCGCCGTTTTTTTGCAATCAGAACATTTGAGGTTTAATTTATTGCTTCGACTTGTTTTTATTTTGGGATGAACTGTGTTGGCGCTAGTTTCGATCACTCTTTTTCTAATTTCTTTATTTTGTCAATATCTGTTGTCGATGTGAATGGTACTGTTCTCTGTGCTAGTTCTTTTGAATCTATTTTTGACGCTTCCAAAACGAGCGCTTTTGATACAATATCGTCGATTTTTTTGTTTCCGGCTGCAACAAATTTTCCCTGATGGAGTTGTTTTACTCGGATGAATTGCACTCGAAGAAAAATATCTGCTACTGAAGATTTACAATCACAATCTGAGATAAAATGACAATCTCCTATGTCGGCCCTCAATGTTGTCGCAAATAGACTGGTTTTCTAATTGATATTTTGATAAAAATTTATGCTGAGTTACAAGTACATTTCTTTCTGGTGCTAAATGTTTTTCTAACAGTGTTATAAGTTCGTCGTACGTTTTTTATTTTGGCAAACATATTAAAATACCTCGCGCCGATCGAATTTAAAAGTAATTTAGCACAGTAGTCTTTGTTGTTGTCTACAATGTTTTTCATTTACTGTTATTTCTTGGGAGTTACTTCTTGATTATTATTGGAGTTTTGTTGTTGAAGATCCATAAATTCTTTAAATTGTGCTGGATCTATTTTTGATTGTTTATTATTTCTTTTTCTTGTCTCTAAAAGAATTCACTTGAAGGAAATTGTTGTTATTTATTTCGAATTTCTTGTTCGAAAACAGAGAAGAAGAAGGGCCAAAAAACAAAAAATATTGGTTGGATATTGATATCCGAATGCTAGGGTAAAAATATTTGATGGTTACGCGAGGATCTGTTTTTAATTTGTCCATAAAATATTGATTCTTTTGGATTTCCGATCGATGAAATTCTCGACGCACACCGCTGTTGAGGTTAGGTTTGATTCTTTCAATCAAAGTGGCACAACCGTCACAATGCTTGTTATTAGTGTGATTGAAAACCAAGAGATGGCGCTACTGTGTATTACTCATGTTTTGTTATGTTATGTATATATATATATATATATATATGTAGGGAGTGACGGGGACGAGGGTTTAGACTGATCACACAAGAAGTAGATACTTCGTGTTCTATCTAGTAGTTGGGTTATTATAAAAATGAAAATTATTATGACACGGTATGAATTGTCAAAAATTGGAGTAAAGTTTATTTATTATAGTTGTTTTTGCTAAAAATTAAACTGCAGTGTTGCGATATCCCTACACACACATATATATATATATATATATATATATATATATATATATGTATATATAAAATAATCTAAAGTCAGCATTAAAATAGTTTTTATTTTTTAGTTCATTGGTTTGACAGAAAACGAAAGTGGCTTTTATTTATCTAAAGAAGTTATACATTGGCCTGCTGTTGGAAGAGGGTTCGCACTTTATCACGCTGTATTTGATACCATGCTACATTATTCTCTTATAGTTTCAATACAGGAATTATATTGTATGATCTCCGGCGAATGAGGACGATTTCCTGGAATGACATGTGGTATCAAATAGCAAAGAATGCTTCTTCCACGTATGGTTCGACATTACTTTCCGATCAAGATGTTATTAATGCAATTGTTAAACGATATAGACAAATATTGTTTGAAATACCATGTTACTGGAACATTCAACTAAGCGATAACACTCATAGCTCTGAGTGCTATAAAATTAATTTCCTAAAGGTTAGTAAATACTTTCTGTCAACATAATTATCAATAGAGTTAAGAGTCATTCGTTTTGACGGAACGTTTTACTGAAATTCAACTACAGCAGATATGATAATGAATACAAATACAACCAATAAGTTATTTATTATGCTTAGGAAGATTGTACTTTTACTTTTGAATATAGCCATAAGAAACAAACAGTAGGTCGATTGAAAGTGCTTTGTGGTTTTTCACGGTTTCCTCAACAAAGATTAATACACGTTTAGTCAATTTTTAACCTTTGGGAACGTAAAAGAATGGTTGGTTCTATGTAGAATGATTTCATAATTCGATATTTTGTTATTACAAACACTCAATTGTCTTTCAAGGTGTACCTATCTGAACTTGCGTTGTTTTGATGAAAAATGATTTGCCGCTTTGAGTTAGTTTTTCAGAGTACCACCTGTGTTACCACAAACACTGCACGGTGGTGTACTTCTCAGCATTAATCGTATTTTGATATTTTAAAAGAATTCGCTATATTAGTGAGGATATTGATTAATTAAATAAATTAATCTTAACACTAATTTTATTCTAATTGTACTACATAGAGAGAGTAGTAGAGTAGTAGTAGAATGAGTTCCAAGACTTAATGAAAACAAAAGTTCGAATGCTAATAATGTATCATCGGTACAAAAGATCGAATAGTAATACTGTTTTTTAAGGCTAAAGGTACACTCTTCCCCTATCGAGCACAGATTATCAATATTACCTTTCGCGAGTCAGGAAGCCAGCTTCGGATGTTCGTCATAACGCTCCCGTTTATAACGATTTAACGGCTATAATACTTTTTTCCTTTGTCCCGGTCTCAGCGACTAATTTTTTGTAGTACTTTTATTCGTTATAACGCTCCCATTTCCCGCTTATGACACCCCATTGAAGGATATTTTGTAATTTACATACATACTTCAATTATTAATTTTTTAACTTTATTTTGCAAACACTAAAAGGGGATATGATTAAATTAAAATAAATGTTTAAAAAACAGACGGAAATGGTGTACATATTTCTGGGAAGTAAACATCATTACGATTTCTATGAAATATTAGACAGACAAGAAAAAATCGCTCGTAATTGGAAAATACGCTAGGCCACATTGCTTTAAGAATGTGAAAACCCTTCCCTGCATTTATTCTTCTCAATGTCGTGCATGGGTGACTGGGGATAGATTTCTGCAATGGCTTGATGAGTGGGACATCGAATTGAAAAACCGATAAATACTTTTGCTTGTCGACAATTGCGCTGCGCATCCGAAACAGGTAAATCTCAAAAACATCTACTTGATTTTCCACCACCTAACACCACAAGCGAGCTTCAACCACTTGATCAAGGCATCATAAAAGTTTTGAAGCAAGGTTACAGGAAAAGGATGGTCCAACGATATCTGTCGATGATGGACAGATCAAATTCGACTTCTCCAACAATTGCTGTTTTTGATGCTATCCACTTTTTATACGCTGCATGGATGGACATTACGAAAGAGACCATTTTTAATTGTTTCAAAAAAGCAGGTGTTGGTAACTTTACAAGGGAAGATGAAACCGAAGAGGTAGAAATTTGTGAAGGCTGGCGAGACCTTTTACAAATGGAAGAAAGATTGACTGAATTGGAAAGTTTTGATGACTTCGACAATGGGCTAGTGACCAATGAAGTTTGAAGCCTTGAGACACTAATCGCCGATTACAATGCACCATCAGCTGGAAAATGAAAAGGATGAAGATTCATCAGAAATAATTACGCCAATTACGCCAATAAACGGCGTTTTGGAAGGCTTGAAAACAATTAAAGCATTTTTTTCTTGTACGGAGGTAGAAGAGGAAACCTTCAAAAATATCAGTAAACCAGAAATTTGTAGGAATGTATACATAGTTCGTTTTATATTTCTTTTTTAATGTACAAGTTTTATATAAAATGGATTTTGTTACCTTTTACTTTATTTAAAAGAAGTAAAATATATGTACATATATACATACATACAATAGTAGTAGTAGTAGTAGACCCATCTGTCATTTCTGTAATATAATTTTCTTAATAGATTGTCACTCTTTTTATGAAACAAATTTTAACCGAATTAATACCATATAAAGTTCGCGGTATATTATCTTGTTCTGTTATAAATAATTCTGTTCTGGATTTTTATACCAAAAATAATTATCATATCTATAAAATCTTTGGAAATGCTTTCAATCAGATGCAAATACCTCTAATATTTTAATCAATAATATATATTGATATGTGCATCCTACAATTATTAAATATACCGCATCTACGCATAATTATTTACGCATCAGATATTAATCACGGACTGAACGAAAGAATAACGTTACCCTTACTAAGAGAAATAAGAAGAATTTAAATATCTAACTGGAAATCGTAAACTAACACTTGAAGCGGTGTAAACCATAAAATCTGGGGTAGATATGTATATTGTTTGTGGAAACCTTCTACCTACTATATCAAAAACATCCGAAGCTGATTTTCTGACTAGCGGAAGGTAATATTGATAATCTGTGCTCGATAGGGGGCATTAGTTTATTTGCCGAGTGTACATATATACGTTGGGTTAAGTTTATTTACATAATAAGCCGTAAGTTATTAGTAAGGGCCGTATCGACGACGGCCCCTATCGACAATGAATCACACGGCATCGGTGAGCTGCAATCGTTCAGCTTTAATGCGGGTATGCGTTGGTGGTGGGGATACGCGTGTCAGTCAGTACTACTTGCATGGTCGTTTATTTAGCCTTGGGTGATAGAAATTGTACGAAGGAATGAATAAAATTAAATATGATTTGATCTCATTTTCGCTCATTTATATTCATATTTTTAAACAGGTTACATTTGCAAAGCATTATATATCTAATATATTTAAACGAGCAGTTCGGGGACGAGAAATCGATCTAGCAAGGTCCCAGTCCCGGGAAAATCCATTTTGACCCGGTTTACACACATTTCTGGTATTGCGGTATATGAAATTGGTTATCGAAAATCACTTTAGCAACTTTTATGCAATTAGTATCTGGAGATTTTAGAGACCACAAAATTGATCTAGGTTTTCACCAATTTCGGCCTAAACGTGTGTTAGCAACTTTTTTAACATCATGCAGCCAAGCGAAATTATAAGTAATTAAAACTTTACTACTAAACCATAGATGGCGCTGAAAGTAGTATGTTAATAAAAGAAGATGTAAATTCACATACTTTCT
Source organism: Chrysina gloriosa (assembly GCA_038088585.1). Lineage (NCBI taxonomy): Eukaryota > Metazoa > Arthropoda > Insecta > Coleoptera > Scarabaeidae > Chrysina > Chrysina gloriosa. The sequence goes on from CM076090.1 coordinate 33,299,627, forward strand.
TTACAGTTTACAGTTACAAAAGTAATCGGAGCTGAGTTTTTAAATCAAAATAGAAAAACTTATACACAATTAGTTGGCGTTGCACAAAGAAGGTATGTAAATGTTTACTTAAAATGTGTATTCCTTAAGAAAGATTTTGAGCTTTGTTTATTCTTAAAAGGGTGTTATTATTTAGTTCAAAATTATTCAAAAAATTTTGGGGAACTCTGAGCAAGGCTCGGTCCACCAGGTACTGTGGCATTAAACACGATTTATTGACATTGGTTATTAAGATGTGATTTAAATTTTCTGCTGTTAGAGAAAATGAGATTCGTGAATATAGTATTTAATATCACATTCATTATCTTCACTATAGAGATTTTCTTAAGTTATAAAATCAGGATTCTGAGCAAAAACCGCATAACTTTTTTTACTTAAGGAAACACCAAAATTACCAGGAACATTCTTCAATTTATTTAAAATGTTATTTAATGTTGTTATTGCTTCTTCCAATTTAAAAGTTTGCGTTTCGAAATATTTTATGTTCTTGGGTATATCGGCAAAATGTTTTTTAATGAATTGTAAATTATTTCGCAAAAATGAATCTTGTAACTAAGAGAGTTTTACATTTAACTACACTTTGCGCGTCCACATCTAAACTATTTATAACAGTTACAACCTTTTCCACATTTTCGGAGTAAAAACAGAAGGCTTTTAACCACGTAACCCATCTAGATACGATAGGTGACGGGGGTAATGGAAGGGATAGTTTTCTTTGTAGATAGTAACTCTTGTTGGGGCTTTCAAAAAGATTTTCTTAGTGCTGCTAATTAATTCATTTGTGTTTGGAAATTGCTCTTTTACGAACTCTGCAATTCTACGAAAAGCATGGGCGGCGCATGTAATATAAAGCATATTTTCAAGTTTATTTTTTAGTAGTTTACCAGCTTTTATCCTATAAGCGGTAGCATCACTAATAAAAAGTAAAGCTTTTACTCTGCTCACAGCACCTTATATAATAATACACCCTCTGTCCCAAAAGTAACCGCAATAGTTCGAAATAAAGCACGCTATGTATGTTATGTCCACAAAAATCATTGTATTTATTCGAAATATTCTCCATGTGCTACAATACATCGATTTGCACGGTCAACGAGTGCTTCAAACGACTTTTTCATGTCGATCTCTGGGATGGCCTTTAGGATGCCGGTCGTCGATCTTTGAATGGCCTCTACGGATGCATAACGAACTCCTTTCTGCTTCAAATGAAGACGAGGGAACAGGAAATAATCGCATGGGGACAGATCAGGCGAATACGGTGGGTGCTGTATCGAATATATTTCATTTTTCGCCAAAAAATCGGTGACAATCGTTGCTCGATGACACGGTGCGTTATCGTGCAGTAATCTCCAGCTGCCTGGGTCGCGATATTCGGGCCGAACACGACGAATGCGACCCAGCAAACGCCTCATAACATCGAGGTAATATGCACCATTAACCGTTGAGCCGTATGGAACGAACTCCTTATGGATAATTCCCTTCGAATCGTAGAATGAAATCAGCATTGACTTGATTTTCGACTTCTCCATTCGTGATTTTTTCGGATTTCCTTCTTCTGGTGACCTCCACTCTGCGCTTTGACGTTTGCTTTCTGGTTCGTATTGAAAGCACCACGTCTCGTCACCAGTCACAATCGTTTTCAAGAAGTTTTCATCTGCACGGGCTCGTGCAATAATGTCTTTGGAGTGTTCGATTCGAAGCGTTCTTTGGTCGTCGGTCAATTTGTGCGGAACAAACTTCGAATTGACTTTCTTCAAACCAAGGGTTTCAGTCAAAATGCGCTGAATAGTTGTTTTAGGGATGCCAAGCTCCATTTCTATAAATCTCACTGACGATTTCTTCGAAATTTTCACAAATTCGCGCACTTTTTCCACATTTGCCTCGGCCAAAGTTGTCGAAGGACGACCGGCTCTTTCGTCATCGTTAACATCTTCTCTGCCTTTACGAAATCGTCGATGCCACTCGAACACTTGCCTCTTCGACAAACAATCGTCGCCATAAACAATTTGCAGCATTTCATACGTCTCGGTTGCAGTTTTTCCAAGTTTAAAACAAAACTTAATATTGACTCGTTGTTCGTGACTCATTTTCTGACCGTTTACGAAAAACACTCTCACAGGATGCGTGATGTATCAGCTGACTATGCACCAAATGTCATGAAAATTTGTCAGGTTGGTAAGGAAGAGTCCCACTACAATAATCAATCAACTATCACGAGATGACGCCACTGGTTTCTGATTTATAGACGCATTGCGGTTACTTTTGGGACAGAGGGTGTATATAAGGTAATGTCATCCATGCTGCTATCAATGACATCAGCTATCGTATTTGCATTCATGTGCTTCGCCAAGATCATTAAAAAATTATCAGCTGACGTACATGAATTTTGGCGAATTCCAACTTTCAGATGATCTACCAAACTTCTTTTTCACATATTTCAAAGTAACCGAGCATAGATCGCAGTAAATCTCCGTATTATTAACAATTGTGAAGCAGACATGATTCTTAATCCAAGAAGTCATGATTTCTTGAGGAGGGCGTTTGTGAGGGAGCATAATAATTACGAGAAAATGGCAATGAAGAATACACATTGCAACAAATAAAATAAAAACAATCCTCTTAACCTTCCTATACTCACGTCAAAATGAAAGACGTATACTATACTATATAAATCGGTCTCACAGACCGTATGCGTGAGTATAGGAAGGTTAATATGAAAGAAAGAGATCTAGCGACGTCTACTTGAAAAAAAAATAATAGAAGAAACTAAACCTTGCTAATCTTAAACCACATAGATTAATTATATTTACTAAAAGTTGTATTAACAAAAGATCTGAAAGATGTGAAAATGATAACCCCAAAATCAAAGCACGACTACTCTATCTTATTCTTAAGAACGCACTGTTCGTCGACGGAATAATCGCCACTGCAGGTGTTCGGCACGATTCTGTTCGTGCGTTTCTGTGACGCAATAGGGGAGCCGTCGGTGCGGTCCTTAATTATCAGGATGTTATGGCCACCTTTTCCGTATTGAATTATTCAATACATAACTACAGCTCTCGCAGTATAAGTTGGCGGGCGGTGGGGATGCGCCGTAAACGTATTTAGGACACTTACCTCCCACCTGTCTGATTCAGATAGTGCATAGGAATTACCATTGTCGTATCAATATGAGTTCCGTAGGTGAAGGAAAAGTGATAAATAGTCAAGCGCGGGAAATAGTTTGTAATGTGTATAATTATTCTTTTGGTTTAAAAACGGCACAACAGTCCTTATCAGATATAAAAGAATGTGTTTCGAATGCAACCGGTATATCTATAAGAAGTATAATAATAATAATATATAATTTATTTTCAACAATACAGTACAATTGAAAATATAACAAAGAGAGAAGAAATAAAAAAAGAAAATGTACATTCTCTGTATGTGAAAACCAAAAGGATCGACTCAGAACACAGATAACTGTGTTCTGGTCTTCCGTCGAACCTTCACAGTATATGAGCAAAAATAAACAGTACAGAATGCCTAATTCTAACTTAATCCTAAATTCTGTCATATACACAGTTGCCAAATTGCACAAACATTGAATTGATACACAAGCACTAGTATCGAACATAATTCATCAATTAAATATTTAACATTAATAAGATAAAATAAATTTAAAAATTAGAAAATTAAAAAGCATTGTAAGAGTAATAAAACAGTAACGGAACCAGAACAAGGCTCACCGCTGACTTGTCACCAAATATTCCCACATCCACGATCTAAACCTAGCGAAAATTTAGGGACATTGTAGGAGAAAGATCGCTGGAATAAAGAAGTTCTATGAATGGGCGTAGTGATAAGATGTCTGTGTCGCAGACCCAGATGATGAACATCGGTACGAAAGCTAAATTTGTTAAATAAGTATGATGGAGCTTTAAATGTAATAACTTTGAAATAGAGCATTCCAGCTTGCAAACAAAATCTGCTCCCCATGTTCAACCATCCCAGCTCAACCAACTTGGGAGACAAATGTTGATATTTGCGTAAACCATATATTAAGCGAATGCAAGAGTTTTGAACACGCTGCACCCTATTCAACACATTCTGAGTCAAACAAGGGCCATAGACCGACGAACAATAATTAAATTGTGATAAAACCAGAGAATCACAAATCTGATTTTATCTTTCTAGACAAACAATGTCGGTGAGGATAAATTAGTTTCAAAGCGCAATAAGCACTTTTACCGCACCCCACAACCTGAGTATTAAATCTAAAATTGCGGTCAATAATTAAACCCAGATTCTTTGCCTCGTCAACCACAGGTACCGCAACACCATTAAGGCTGGAGTTTACCTAAAATAAACTTCTAATTTTTGTATATTAAGTTGACTACTAACAAAATGTGACATTACGCTCATTTTCAATAACGATACAGTGTGAGAAAACAAGACGTTCTTGCTAGAAAAGGATAAACATAGTGGACGGGATGGCTATCCGTGTTTGACTCATTCAAAAATATGCAAGGTAATCTTAGCTGGCGGGATAATCTGAAATAACGCCGGATCAGGTAAAATTACATTGAAAGGGAATACAAGGCAAATAGAAATATTAACTATTTACAAGATATAAAAAAATAAGCCATTTCTACCTACTGTAGACATAAGAAGTATAAGTATAAGTAAATACTATGAAATATATAATATGAAATATCGACAACTGGATGTGAAGGATAAAATAATGTTTTTATTTCAGTTATGAATTGCTGTTGAACTAAATTCATAATCCTTTTTTAAATAAGGATCTTTGCATGTGTCTCAAAATAACTTCCGCTCTGAAAGATTTCTCTGAAAATATGACGATTTCAAAAATAACTCTAGGCAGAAAATATAATTTTGCGTTACAAATAAATTTAGTCAAATTTCTATAATAATTAATTAAATGTATATATATATATATATTTCGTGACCTTTTATACTTATCTTATATGATAGAGATCTACCACTAATAGGTCAATAAAACAAGGCTGGTTTGAACGATAGTTATATTTTCAGAACGTTTACAAACGTTTTCGGAACACCTTCGTCAGTGAAAATATAACTAGATAAATATATAAACAAACTTTTGTTTTTATTTGGGACTATCAACAAAATAACTAGTGACTAGGATTTTTTGATATAGAGGATGTGTAACCAACTTTTATATATATATAAATTATAAAAACTAAATTAATGTGTAAATATACATGCAAATTAAGTAAAACCTTATATCAAAAAATCTTTGTCGAAACCTTAACAATTCTGTTCAAGGACTAGGGAAAACCAAATTCAAAAACCTAGCTAAAGGTTTCCTTCTTAAGAAATGCAAATGTCATTTTAACAAATTGCTATATACATTACTTAAATTTTGAATATCGGTCCTGAAATTAATAGTTTTAGTGTCTTTCTGTATATTTATCATTTCATATATTAGTCCTTTTTATAATTATTCTCTGTTTTTAATATAATTGTGTTTTCAAAATCAAAGTAATGCCCAAGATCTTTGTAATGTTTTGTTACAGCGGTCATTGCACCAAAATCATTATTTAAAGAATACTTATGGCTATACAACCTTTTCTTTAAATATTGTTTCGTCTGACCGATGTAACAACCATCACAGTCTTTACAGTTTATTTTATAAACTACATTACTCTGATTTTGTTTAATTATTTTGGATTTAGTATTAGTAAAAATTAGTAAAAAAATTACTAATACTAAATCCAAAATAATTAAACAAAATCAGAGTAATGTAGTTTATAAAATAAACTGTAAAGACTGTGATGGTTGTTACATCGGTCAGACGAAACAATATTTAAAGAAAAGGTTGTATAGCCATAAGTATTCTTTAAATAATGATTTTGGTGCAATGACCGCTGTAACAAAACATTACAAAGATCTTGGGCATTACTTTGATTTTGAAAACACAATTATATTAAAAACAGAGAATAATTATAAAAAAGGACTAATATATGAAATGATAAATATACAGAAAGACACTAAAACTATTAATTTCAGGACCGATATTCAAAATTTAAGTAATGTATATAGCAATTTGTTAAAATGACATTTGCATTTCTTAAGAAGGAAACCTTTGGCTAGGTATTTGAATTTGGTTTTCCCTAGTCCTTGAACAGAATTGTTAAGGTTTCGACAAAGATTTTTTGATATAAGGTTTTACTTAATTTGCATGTATGTTTACACATTAATTTAGTTTTTATAATTTATATATATATAAAAGTTGGTTACACATCCTCTATATCAAGAAATCCTAGTCACTAGTTATTTTGTTGATAGTCCCAAATAAAAACAAAAGTTTGTTTATATATTTATCTAGTTATATTTTCACTGACGAAGGTGTTCCGAAAACGTTTGTAAACGTTCTGAAAATATAACTATCGTTCAAACCAGCCTTGTTTTATTGACCTATTAGTGGTAGATCTCTATCATATAAGATATAATAATTAATATCTAATAATGAATAATTATATCGGTCTGTAATAGTTTCCTTAATTCCGTTAATTGGAGGAAGTACCAAATTATCTACTTCAATTAAACCTGTTACGTCATTAGCAATGTGGCTTTTGAAATGTGGAAAGTCTGCAATATCTCATTCTGAAAGTCCAAGGTCAAAAATCGGTATTGCATCATGGTCATTATTGGTGCAGTTAGCATTTATACTTGGTAGCACAATGTTGCTGAATAATAATTTTCTAAGGGCCCAACAGTAAACCATTCGGATTATTATTCCATCCTCCGCAAGCTCTAATACACAAAAACATAATTTCAAGTGGTCTTGCGAGCATTTATATATTAAAAAATACCTGGATTTTCGACCTACGTTAAAAATTCAAGTGCCAAATTTTGAACTGTATAGATTCATCAAGAAATCCATAGCAAATGTATTTCTATTATGTTGCAAAAACTGTTTCGATATGTGGCTGCCTAATAATCTATATTGTTCAAATATAATGGATGTTTGTACCGTTTCTGATAGGAAGATTTGATTATTAAACAATAAATGTTGTTTGGAATGGTTTTGCTAAATTACTCGTGCCCTGGCCCATTATATTTTCAACACGCTCTGTTTCGATTAAAAAATTTAATTTTGCACTCAATGAATACATCACGTCTTTCGTGTTGGACAAACAGCCGGCAAGTTATGGAAATAAATTTGTCCTTTTCAAGATGCATTTAGTATAGTACTACAGCAAGTAAAAAGGAATTTTGTTCTATTAAATTATTAAATAAAGCTTGTTCGCCAGCAACATACAGATTAGCACCTACGAACTTCTTCGAAAGTTATGAACCTATAGATAAAATCGTTAATCCATATTTTAAAGCAATATATACGTAATTAATAAATATTTTTTGGAAATTGTTAATATTATTGGAAAAAATAGTTGTATTTCTTTATATGTATCATGAACTATGGATATCATATGTATAAATGGGGACAATAATCGTGCGTAGGATTACCATATTAGCTTCATCGAAAAATGTAATTAGTGGGATGCGTATCCCGTAACAGGTCAACTCGGCGATGTAAAGTCGGCGACGGTCAACTCGGCGATGGTAAACTCGGGGACGGTCAACTCGGCGAAAAGGAATACAATAATATATAAACAATAATAATAAAAGAGATTTTAAATGATAACTAATTAAAATGTAATGGCAAGAGATATTTGGAATTACAAAATTAAACTAATACCTAGTATTAGAAAGCAAATTAAAATATTAAGGGAAAATTTAGAGCTTAGGATTACTCATAATGACCTTATAATTACCTGCTTACTCGTACCTACATCCTATAAAAGCCTGGTAATATTCACTTTCTTTACTATTCGGAATTCATCTCAGAAGTAAAGACATTGTGTTTAATTTTGTTTGTCTGCGTGAGTTTTTTATTTACTGAGACTCAAGATGGAAAATAAAGTTCTTAGCCAAAGGGGTCACAAAAAGTACTACTGGGATGGCTACCTGTACACTAAGGATGAAACGAACAAGGACAACACCATTCAATTCTGGCGCTGCGAAAACAAGCACGAAGGATGCAAAGGAAGAATATGGACCAATATTATGGATGGTTCTTTCAAATGCATCCGTAATGAAGCACACATGTAGTACGGTAGGAAATGCAGCAAATGTTGTTCTGCAAAAAATGAATACCACTGTGAAGTACCTAGCCGCGACAACGATGGAGAATCCAGCCCAAATCAGAGGACGAGTTTTGGAGAATGTCCCAGCTGCGGTTAAAGGAATGCTTCCAAGTTCCAGTGTTATGCGGAGAAACATTCAAAGAGTAAGAGTAACCATGTCCAAAGCACCCGCCAATCCAGAAACTCTTAGTGAAATTATCATCCCAGAAGTGTACTCGCAATATTACTATACCCCTACTCAATTTGAGAATTTTTTGCTGGCAGATTCCGGAAGAGATCAGGTGGATCCACATCGAATTCTGATATTTGGTAGAGAATACCATGCAACATGGAGTGCAAGCATGAAAGAATTATTTGTTGACGGCACATTCTTATTGTGTTCTCCACTTTTTGCTCAAATATTTGTTGTTCTGGCAAGAAAAAATACGCATGAAGAGAAGGGTCCAGTTTTTCCTGTACTATATTGCTTGCTGCCCAATAAAAGTGCAGAAACATATCTCAAATTGTTTAACATGATAAAAGTTCTTTGGCCGCAATTAAATCCGGAAGCATCAGTGTAGACTTTGAATTGGCAATTCACCAGGCCGTAAGACAAGTTTTCCCAGAAGCCGAAATTAAAGGATACTTATTCCACTTGGTAAAAATCTTCGAAAGCATTTATCTTCTTCCAATCTCCTAGGAATGTACAATACTGATCCCGAATTTGCACTACAAGCAAAAATGGTAACATCATTGGCATTTGTCCCAGAAGAGGATGTGATTGATGCCATTGCCGAATTGGAAAATGAGTTGCCAGAAATATTAGAACCAATTTTAGAATAGTTTAACAGAAATTATATCGGTCGACTTAGGAATAATGGAACCAGAGCGCCAGCAACGTTTCCAATTGCAGTTTGGTCCGCTTATTTTCGGACATTGAATGGACGAGATAGGACAAATAATTTTGCAGAAGCATGTCATCGCAAGTTGCAACTGGCTTTTGGTTCTGGCATTGCTCATCCTTCGATATGGACATTCATAGAAAATTTAAAAAAGGTTCAGTCTTCGTACGATGCGGACTATGAACGAGCAATTGCCGGGCGCAATGGTGCATCAAAAAGGAGACGTTATGAGGAAGCCGACGAGAGGATTTTTAATAAAGTTGCCAATTATAACAGGCAAAATTTGATCGAATATCTCAGAGGGATATTGTAATTATAAACTAGTTTTTAATAGATTGTATATTATATTTTATTATAATAAATAATTGTATTGTAATAAATAATTACATAATATATTAGACCATATATAGACCATCGCCGACTTGGCATCGCCGAATTGACTGTCGCTGGCTTTGCATCGCCGAGTTGTCGCGTACTGTGCGTATCCGCACTTGGTGTTTGCTGTAGCCCCTCCTCAAATTACCAATTAGTACTACTGTAGGAAAACTGAAGTATAAAATCGCAAGTTGTTTATCTATAACTTCATTAGCAAATTTTCGTTCAGTTTTGATTGTTCGTAATTTTTGTTATTACATTTAAATTAAAAAAATGGGAAATCGCAAACGTGGTGCGTATTTGTCCAGACCAAAAAGTCACAAGAAACAGTTGAAACGGGCGCGTTTAGCATAGCGTAGAAAAGTAGTTGAAAGAAATGCCAATGTTGACGATATGGAGATTGTGACCTCTTTGGAAAAAGAAGTAACATTCCTTGAGAAATTGAAAAGTGAAAATCCAGAAGAAATACAATAATTGACTGTAGGTCAAAGACACAACACTTTATGGAAAACGATGAGGCTCAAACGATTAACTGCATCCAATTTGGTAAAGTTGCAAAACTAAGAAAAACCACTTCAACAGCGAACACAGTAAAGGCTCTAGTTTATGAAGACTTTTTGGATCTGCGGCAACTCAGTACGGCATACAAATTGAAAGCAGAACATTGGCCGAATTTGAAAAAATTGCTGGCTTAGAAATAAGAGGCTGTGGTCTTTTTATAGACCAGAAATATCCCTTTTAGCTGCATCTCCTGGTGGCTTAGTAGGTGACGACGCCATTATTGAAATAAAAAGCCCTTATAATTCCAGGATGTTAACACCGAAAGAAGCAACAGAAAATAAACTTATAAAATATTTGATTATTCATAACAGCGGTGGCCTGCTGTTAAAAAATAATCACAGCTACATGCACCAAGTACAAGGTCAATTGAACATAACCAATAAAAATAAATGTTACTTTGTTGTATGGACGCCAAAAGGGTTGTTTTATTAAATTATATACAAAGATGAACATTTTTGGAAGAAGCAACTTTCCAAACTTATCACTTTTTATAAAAAGGCACTCTTGCCGGAATTAATCTATCCCCGTAAAGTTAGAGGCCAGGAATTACGTAATATCTATATTTAAAAATTCTATATTTTACCAAGAGTCAACAGGTATATTTGTGTTAGTATATTATGTTTACTCTGTGGGATAAGAGTGCGATAAGTAGACCGTCCATAATGCTTCCACCACAGGAGATGCTGTAAATCTGTAAACACTTTAGTTAGAATAAAATAAGTTGGAACGAGCTATACTTACTTTTTTTCTTCTAATTTTGCATGTGTTCCATTCATAGTTTATCTGTACTGGGTTACCTCTGTACCTATTGTACTATTTGTTTATTATTTATTACCTGCTCACTATTATATTCTCTAGTCATTATGGACATCTAAGAATATGTCAATAAACTCATCTGTTGATAAATCTGTGAAATCTGAAACTCCCATTTATTATGTATTATTGTAATTGCTAATTCAGTCGGGATATTTGTAAAAAAGAAACTACATCTACGCTAAATTTGGTACATACATAAATAAGAATCTACTAATTCCCAAGAATTTTATATACTATAAATTGATTTATTCATGATATTACTAAGTATATATGCCAAAAACTTTTCCATAAATAGTTCCAATAATAATTCACATTTGGTTATTTCTGTTGAATTTCCTCCACAACGCTTCCCGTAATGAAATCTATTATCTCTTGTTTACGAATATCACGCACAAGGAATCTTGCATTTATTTTTCTACCGGTAGTGAGCTATTTGTGTTGCCTGCATGCTATTTTACGGTTTTGAAAAATTCCGATTATTGTAATAATTTTGTTACATTATTTCGGAGTTCATAGACAATTTGGAAAAATTTTACAAGTGGCATATGAAAGAGAGTGATCACATCAAGCTACCAACGTGGAGATATTTTCGATATGATATGTTATTTTAAAAAAATAATATAAAAGTCGCTGTGTCAGTAGACAGATAAAACAGATGATTCGAAAAAATTCACTCTTTCAACTTTGAAATTGGCTCCCAAAAAGTGTATCGAAATGTACATAAAACTGAGTATATTTTGTGGTTTAAAGGCCAGCGTTAATCCTAAGTTTAATGGAATCAAAAAGCATACGATAGCTCTTTTTATCAGTAAAAACCTGAACTGTCGATTTTGATGGATTCAGAATCAGCGAATGTTGCAGTGCAGCCTCAAAAATAGCATCGAGATCAGTTGCGACATCACCCAATGCCTGGTCCATATCAGCAATGTTGAATATATGATATAACTGCACATCGTCAGCATACATATGAATCTTACATGATTGTACTGCCCTTGGTAGTAAGAAGGTATAAATAATGAAGAGCAATGGACCCAAAATGGACTCCTGTTGGACATCACGCGATACTGGAATGGGATCGGAGACGCCATTCGTAGTTCTAACTTTCTGAGTTCTTTTAGATAGATAACTATTCAAGAACTGAAGCTCATCCATAGACAGTCCTATATAGCCCAGCACGGACAACAAAACATCATGATTCAGAGTGTCGAAGGCCTTGCTAAAGTCAAGCAATACAAGTACAGAAGCTTCACCATTATCATGCGCAGTTATCAGATCATCAGTAATACTTTAGAGGCACATTGTGCAACTGTGTCCAGATCTAAATCCAGATTGAGACTCAGGTATGATGTTATAAAGATTTACATATGTTCGCAGTTGAAAGTTCATGACTTTCTCCAATACCTTAGATAGAACAGGAAGCAAACTAATTGGTCGTAAATCAGAGAAATGCTCAGCATTAGAATTCTTAGGAAGGAGAATAATAATAGCATCGATCAATAGTATCGAGCGAATTGTTCAGAAAGGCAAAACCGAAAGTACTCCCGGAGAAAATAAATTTCGTAATCTTGCTGCGACACATAATTTATAATTTTCACCGTACAGAAGACTGTCGTGCTACTATTGGAGCTTTACATAAGAAGGTGAGTAAAGAACTAGAATGGGAGGGCTCAGAAACTTCGCTGCGAAAAATTGTGAAAGATACGGGATTCAAATTTAGGTGTACACAAAATAACAGAAAAATATTAATCGAACGAATAGATATTAGGTCACGAAGAATAGATTATTTACTAAAAATAAAATTTTTTAGACACAACAAAAATCCCATAGTGTATATTGACGAAACATATATTCATAGTGGTCATAATTTATCGAAAAATTGGAGCGATAGAAGTGCAAAAGGTCTTGTAAAAAATATATCTAAGGGGAAAAGACTAATTATAATACACGCGGCCGGTAGTATGGGTTTTCTTCCAGAGTGCTTACTAATATTTAAATCTGGCTCAAAAAGTGGTGATTACCACCATGATATGAATGCGAAAAATTACGTAAAGTGCGAAAATGAGAAACTAATTCCAAATCTGCCTGACAAATCTGTGGTTACCATAGATAATGCTCCCTACCATAATGTTCAAACAAACAAAGTACCTACATCTGTCAGTAGGAAAATAGAAATGGTTCAATGGTTGACAGCTAGACGGATTCCCTTTGACACCAATATGTTGAAACCACAATTATATCATATAATCAGGTCACATAGAGAGCGCTATGTTACTTATAAATTTGATGAATATTTTGAACAGAAGGGGCACACTGTTTTAAGGTTGCCTCTATATCACCCAGACCTCAATCCTATTGATATGGTATGGGCACAGATTAAGAATAATGTGGGCGCAAGAAACGTCACATTCAAATTAGAAGATGTAAAGAAATTAACAGAGGAAGAGTTTTCAAAAATATCAATGGAGGACTGGCAGAAACGCTGTGAGCATGTCATGAGAGTAGAAGAAGAATATTTACAGACTGAGATTCTGGTTGACGAATGCTGTGATGATTCATCTAATTTAGATGAAGATAGGGATAATGAACTATACTTCGATGACAGTGGTTAGTTTAATTTTTTTTAATTCATTCATTTCGTAACTCCATTAAATTTTCATTAATATTAACTAATAATTATTGTACTTTCAGACAACTCTCTTAACCACATATAAGTTCATAAATCAAATTACCTGTATATTATAATTACGAATTACGACACAAATTGTTTTAAAAAATAAACACATTACGATCACTAGTAAATTAGCAAGGAATTATTTTTAAAAAGAAATTGTTTGTATTTTTAAATATAAATTTAATTAACAATTAGGAACCTTCAGGTACGCCACTGATACGGGAACGTTGCAGGACGAATGATGGGCAATCTATCCCTCCTCTATCTGTGCGAACTCACTCCCACTCTTCGCCAACTTATATTGCGAGAGCTGTACCGTAGCATTAAACTTATAGTTGGTTTTATTACAATTCATACAAAACGAGCATGATGGGAAAAGTATTTGAATTATCAAAGCAAACATCTGATTAGTACAACTATACAGACAATAATTAAATGAAATAGTATGATCATACAATAAGATTCAAACCCAAGTGGAATAATTATATTCCCACGAAAGAATGTAAGTCGAAACGGTACGGTACCAAACGGTACGTACCAATAACACGCGTTAAAAATGAATTGATACCTAAACACATAGGCCCGTCGAAGGAGAACATAAATTGACCTGCAGATAAGGGCCGATGTGAGATGAATCGTAGCGTTCAGCGAATAATCTTTGTATGTCGATGCGTTAACTTTGTTTTGCGTGCGTCTAGAAAAATGGTCGTGCTCGTTCTTGTGCAAAGTTGATATAAAATAAAAGAACTTTCTTTTATAATAATTATTGCTTTACCCAACCGGTTATGGGCCCAGGTTTCTTTGATTAATTGTTTTTTAAAAATTAGAAGTGGCGTAAATTAGCGTGAAATACATATTTGGTGAAGTGTTTCGGTTTTAAGAGACAATGGGCAGTTCGAGGGTGAAAGGAAACATTAAACCGTTCGCTGGTGATAGATATATTTAGTACATGGGAACTTAGAATATGTAGTTTATTAACGAAACTAGGTTTAATTAAAGTGATAGATGACGAAGCCCCTGATTCGGCAGTATATGGGTGGATTAAATCAGAGCAAAAAGCGAAAAACATTATAGTCGAATATTTATCGGATTCTTTTCTTGGTTTTGTGAAAGGTGAAAGTACAGCCAACAAAGTTTAGATAATACCTACGAGCGGAAAAGTTTAGTCACCCAATTAGCCCTTCGAAAAAACTTACTTACTTTTAAACTACAAGGTGACGTACCGCCTGTGAAGCATTTTACCGCATTTGAAAATTTAATCACAGAATTATTATCGTCAGGTGCAAAATTAGATGAATCTGATACAGTAGCCCATTTATTATTGACACTTCCTACATCCTATGATCGTGTTATAACGGCAATAGAAGCCTTATCGCAAGATAATTTGACCTTGCCTGTTGTAAAAACAAGACTTCTAGACCATGAAGTGAATACAGAGAACAGTCCTAATCGCCGAGAAACTATCAACATCAAGAGATAACAACACCTCTAGTTTTGCATTTACGACTGGAAGTTACAAAACGAAAATCGCAACAAAGAGAGGCACAATCAACGTTACAAGTAACATAGGAATCAAGGAGTACTTGAAGATGCCTTTTATTGTCCAGAAATTTACTATAACTTACTATCCGTAAGGAGAAATGCAGTAAGCAGGTAAGAGTATTGTACTCAATCAAAAAGGAGTTGAGGTAATGAAATATCGTAATACAGTTATGAGCGGTAAGTACCTAAACACTTTAATAGCTATAGATTTTAGTGTGAATCTAAAAAAATTATTCGTAATTAGTATTTTCAGGCACGCAATAGTATAAATAATAATTATGACCATCATCAACATTTGGGGCATATTGAAATTCTTCATTTGAAATTCTTAGAATTCAAGGATAAATAAATGATCGATGATAAACCCAATTAATAATATCATACCAAATGACAATTTATGTGAAGCTTGTATAAATAGTAAACAAGCATGATTGCCATTTGAAAGGACTAAAAATTAAACTTACATGCTACAACCATTATCTATCGTGCACTCTTGTGTTCAATCACTGCTTCAACTGTCAATAATAAAAATTATTTTGTACTTTTTTGTAGATGAATTTACTCACTACTGTGTTACGTATTTAAATGAGCATGAATCAGATGTTTTCTCTGTTTTTAGAGATTATATTGCAAAAAGTGAGTCTCATTTTAATTTGTTAATTTATATTGTGATAATGGTAAAAAATATTTGTTGAATGAAATGAAGGAATATTTTGTGGAAGACGGCATTAGTTTTCATCTAACAATTCCACGAACCCCTCAATTAAATGGTGATTCTCAAAGAACGGTTAGAACAATAACTGAAAACGCTTGTGCAATGATAAACGACGATAGTTTGCATAAAGTTCTTCTGGGAGAAGCAGTGTTAAGTGGTGCATATTTAATTAATTTAGGGCCGACTAAAACTTTAAAACAAAATAAAACATCATACGAACTTTGGCATAACAAAAAGCTTAAAGTATTTGGTTTATGTGCTCAATAAAATTAGAAAAACAAAATTTGATGAAAAATTTTTGAAATCAATACTAGTTGGATATGAACCAAACGGCTATAAAGTGTGGGACGTGGAAGCTGAAAAATTACTTATAGTAAGAGATGTAGTTGTAGATGAAATAAATTATTTAATACCCAGACCGAAAGTAGGACTTGGTACACTACATTCAGACAACACGTCCAATGAAACTGATGCATCTGACATACTATCAAAATCAGTAGGTGGGCGGAATCAATCTGTTAATAACAAAACACATGATGGGCTAATACCAATTGTCAAAAAAAAGGTTAAGTGAAAATACCACATTAGGTCAGATACTTAATAAACCTGTAGGCGAAACAGATACACAAATACACACTTGATTCTTTATTTCAATGCGATAAAAATATAAAACAACATAAATCGGAGCCTAGAAGGAGTGATAGAATTAAAAACGTTCCTCTTGTTTCTTACAATGGAGATAATATACCCGGTGAAGATATCTTATGTGTGCTCAACCTATGGTAAAATTCCTACTTCATTTCAAAAAATAAAAATAAGGGATGATAGAGCCCAGTGGGAGCAAGCTATAAATGACGAAATTAATTAATAATGCTTGGACCTTTAGTACCAATGCCTAAAAATAAAAATATTGTCGATTGTAAATGGATTTTCTCTATAAAAATGGATGAGTTCGGGAATAAATTCAAATATGTAGCAAGAATTATTTCCAAGTGCGGATACCTTAACCACCGGTTGTGTGCGCGCAAGTGGACAGAAAGACTGACGAGAGAGACAGAGAACAATGCCCGTTGGCCTGTCTCACTGATGTGTACTGTGCATTTTTCTATTTAGTATTACCTTAGCCTTGTATATTTTATTAAATAAAGTGAACAACATGTGAATGGCGATTCAGTTCTACAAATATAAAATTCGTCTTGCTCGTAGTTCTAGCCAAGAATATATGGTAGACTACAACGAAAATTTTGCTCCAACAGTAAGAATTTCAAGTTTTAGAGTTATTATTGCTTTTTCAAATCAATTAAAATTACTAGTACAACATATGGACGTAATGGTACTTTAAAAGAAGAAATCTATATGAAAGTATCCGAAGGAATTGAAAGCAATTGTAACCAAGTGTGTAAATTAAATAAAGCTCTATATGGATTAAAACAAGCAGCCAGGTGTTGGTTCGAGGTATTTGAAAAATTAAAACAAAGAAGATTAAAAAATTCATCTGTTAATTGTTGTATTTACATTTTAAGTAAAGGTGATATATCTAAGAGTATTTATATTTTGGTTTATGATGATGACCTTTAATTGCAACAGCAAACAATGTAACAATAAGCAACGGTAAAAGTTATTTAATGGATAAATTTCAAACGACACATTTAAAAGATATTAAAGTTTTTCTTGGAATCAATATTCAAAAATGTAATGACATAATTTTGGATCAAAGTGGTTACATAAAAACCGCCTTAAACAAATTTAATATGTCTGATTGTAATTCTGTTAGTACGCTTAACAAAGAACTTTGGCAAAATTTAAAAAGAGTATTAAAATACCTTAAATAATATATATATATATATTTCGTGACTTTTTTATACTTATCTTATATGATACTTCTCTACCACAATTAGGTCAATGAAATAAGACTGGTTTGAATGATAGTTCTATTTTCAGAACGTTTACAAACGTTTTCGGAACACCTTCTTTAGTGCAAATATAACTAGATAAATGTATAAACAAGCATTTGTTTATAGAGGATATGTAAACAACTTTTTACATATATAAATTATAAAAAACTAAATCAATGTGTAAACACATGTAAACTATGAAAATACCTAAAAAAACCTTATATCAAAAAATCTTTGTCGAAACGTTAACAATTCTGTTCAAGGACTAGGGAAAACCCAATTCAAAAACCTAGCCAAAGGTTTCCTTCTTAAGAAATGCAAATTTCATTTTAACAAATTGCTGTATACACGACTTAAATTTTGAATATCGGTTCTGAAATTAATAGTTTACTGTCTTTCTGTATATTTATCATGTCGTATATTAGTCTTCTTTTATAATTATTCTCTATTTTTAATATCATTGTGTCTTCAAAATCAAAGTAATGCCCAAGATCTTTGTAATGAAATGTGTGTGTGTAATTTCTTCTGTTCCATCATCTGTTTTGCTGTGGATCCCCTCTTAAATTCCTTTTTCGGTGAGGTTGTTTATTTGATGGTTATTATTATTGTAGCTATACACCCCCGAAGCCTCCTATTCGGATCTCTAGATCATTACAATTTGGGAGATCAGCTACTTCTTCTGATTACATTCTTTCACATAATTTCTTCCAGTTTTCTGTTTTTCGTTTTTTGTTTCCAATTGATATATCCTGTTCCACTTCCTTCAGCCATGTACTCTTCGGTTTTCCTCTCCTTCTTCTGCATCCCGGCTTCCACTCTGTCACAACATAGATTACAGTTCCTGGATCCGCTCTACATACATGTCCGAGCCACCGTGCTCTTGATTGCTTAATTTTTCTCACTACATCAATTTCTATTTCTTGTGCCCATTCCTCGTTCGTCCTTCTTCTCTATTTACGCTCTGATAAAACTTGAAAACTTCTTGAGGGCAGCAGAATTATTGTTGAGATAAATAAAACACGTACGTTTAGGTTTGAGTTCTACAGCACATTGATCTTTATTTCAAGTGCAGTCGCACGGCTTAAGTACAGTTTGGTACAAAAAAATATATATACATCTTTAGATGCCGCCGCCCTTGAAATATCAAATTTCAAACAAACACTATAAACAGACATAAAAAGGTAACTTAAAAGTAAACACAAAAATTAAATAACAATAATACAACTAAGGTGAATACAATTTACCAAGTCAAGGTTAACAATGGTGAACCCTTGATTTATATTTCCCGTGTAGGTAAAACACACAATTTAGCAAGTGATCTTTTAAAAATTCCATTCCCGCACCTTACACTTGCAACGCGAATAACGTTGTCCTTTCCGGGAAACACTTCCACTACGCGTCCTAGACGCCACTTTGCTGCAGGCTGGTGGTCGTCTTTCATGAGGACCAATGCTCCAACCTCAAGAGAAGTTGTAGGTTGCTTCCATTTGACACGTTGTTGAAGTTGGGCAATGTGATCTCTGGACCAGCGGGTCAAAAATGCTGATTTAATTGCTGTAGATGTTGATATCTACTGCAGCGGCTAAGTTTGATATCTCGTACATCAGGATCCGGAAGCGTTGTAAATGGACGACCAATTAAAAAATGAGCCGGTGTGAGTGCATCCAAATCGTTCGGATCACAGGATAATGGGGTTAAAGGACGTGAATTCAGGATTGATTCAATTTGAACAAGCAACGTGTATAAATCTTCAAATGCAAGTGATGCAATATGCATAACACGTCTTAGGTGAAATTTAGTACTTTTTATTCCAGCTTCCCAAAGGCCACCAAAATGAGGCGAATTAGAGGGAAATAAAATGCCAGTCAACGCCTTGAAGTGAAGCTTCTTCAATTATATTATTGGAATTTTGATTTAAAAATTGAAATAAATTCTTTAATTCAATGTTTGCGCCAACAAAATTTGTTCCGTTGTCACTTAGTATTTTTGTAGGACGACCACGACGTGATACGAATCTCCTGAAAGTAGATATGAATGCTTCCGTGCTTAATGAAGTCACTGGTTCTAAATGTATTGCCTTGGTTGAAAAACAAATAAAAATACTGATATAACATTTTGTAGTTTTTGAACCGCGACCTGTTTTGTTTTTAATTAGTATAGGGCCTGCATAATCAACTCCCACTGTTGTAAACGGAGGCATTGGTGTAACTCTTTCAGTTGGTAAATTTCCCATAATAGGATTATTTAATTTGGGATTAAACCGAAAGCATTTCATACAATTTCTAGCTACTCCCTTTGCCATGTTTCTGCCTGAAATAGGCCAGAACTTGTTTCTTACTGAATTTAATAACAAAGTTGGTCC
Organism: Chrysina gloriosa; assembly: GCA_038088585.1. Lineage (NCBI taxonomy): Eukaryota > Metazoa > Arthropoda > Insecta > Coleoptera > Scarabaeidae > Chrysina > Chrysina gloriosa. The sequence continues at coordinate 33,319,661 of CM076090.1, forward strand.
AGCGTGTAGCAAGGCCTTATGTTCTGACTCAAAGATTAATTGTGTTAAATAATGCTTATTTGATAATAAAATAGGATGCTTTTTCCATAAGAAAAATTGGATTCTTGGATTCTGCCACCTACACGAATTAAACCATCAGCATCCAAAAATGGAGTGAGATTCAGAATTTTGCTTTTGGAACTAACCATTCCGTTTTTAAGCAGATGTTTAAAATCTTCAGAAAATGATTCTAACTGTGAAGACTTTATCAGTTTCTGCCGCGCATGATTTAATTCTGCAGAAGACAATGCCCTTATAATTCGTTCAGATTTAAGCCCTTTACAATTCCCTATAAAACGCAGCCAATATGCAACTGTTCGGATGAGTTTTGTTAGCGACGAAAATTTTTTGATTTTAATAATATTGTCCATATTAAAGGCAGTTAATACAATAGAAACATTTTTTGGTTCTGGAATTGAATCTGTACTTGTATTCCCTTTGAACTTATTGAGTCTGAGGCAAGTGGCAGACAACCACTGTGGGCCATTCCACCACAAACTTGTATGAATTAACGTATTTGGCAAAACACCACGTGAAATCAAGTCGGCGGGGTTGTCAACGGAAGCTACGTGGTACCAATTATTTGGATCTGTTAAACGGTGAATTTCAGCTACCCGATTTGAAACGTATGTCTTCCATCTTTGTGGATTACCCTTTATCCAACATAAAGTTATCGTGGAGTCACTCCAATAAATTTCTCTGTTAATAGGTATTTGTAAAATTGGTTTAAATTTGTTTAGTAATTGTGCAGCTAGTACCGCTGCACAGAGTTCTAATCTGGGTAACGTTGTCGATTTTAACGGTGCTACTCTAGACTTTGCTGCTATTAAATGTACAGCAACTTGATTAAATTCATTAGTTGATTTCGCATAAACACAAGCGCCATATGCCTTTTCCGACGCGTCTGCAAATGCGTGCAATTCTAATTTACTATGACTGTTTATTATGATGCGTCTTTGAATTTGAATGTTCTTTAAAAATGTAATTTTTGCTTAAACTTCAACCACTTTAAATGTGTGTTCATAGGAACTGATTCGTCCCAAGTTAAATTTAATTGCCATAATTCTTGTATAATTAGTTTTGCTAAGATTATAATTGGTGCAAGAATTCCTAATGGATCGTACATTTGAGCAGTTACAGATAAAATAGTTTGCTTGGTTACTTCTGAATAACTTATTAAATTTTTGTCTGAATATGTAAAATTATCTGTATTTGAATTCCAAATAATGCCAAGGGTTTTTTTATCTTAACTTGAAAAATATATTGAATTGTCTGCAGGAGGTTCGTTTCTTAATTTGGACACATTGCTGTTGAATTTGTGTAGTTCAAAACCTGCCGATGAAAGTATTTTTGCAAATTAATTTTGATCAGTTTTAGTAGCTCTAAATCATTTGATCCAGTTATTAGATCGTCTACATAGAAATCTTCGCGTATAATCTTTGATTCAATTGGAAAACTATCCCGGTATTCTGAGGCAAGTTCTAAAAGAGATCTGATTGCAAGAAATGGAGCTGATGTTGTACCATACATATGTTACAGTATTAAGTTCATAGATGGAAATATCGTCGTTTGAATTTTCACGCCACAGTATTTTTGGAACTTGCGATGGTCTGGGTGAATTAAAACTTGTCTGTACATCTTAGCAATATCTGCAGTTAGAACGTACTGATGAAGTCTGAATCTTGCTAAAATTGAGAATATATCGTCCTGCAGAGTTGCTCCGACGTACTGTACAGCATTTATTGATAACCCGTCATTTAATTTACATGACCCGTCAAAAACTACCCTTAACTTGGTCGTCTCACTTTGTTCCTTTATAACACAATGATGTGGAAGAAAAAATGATTTGCTTGAAACAGTCTCATTGTTTACCTTTGTCATATGATTTAGTTCAATGTATTCTCTCATAAACTCACAATATTTTAGTTTCAAATTTGGATTTCTACTGAATCGTCGCTCTAATGACTCTAATCGTGATTTAGCAACTGAATATGAATTACCTATGGAATTTACATTTTGTTTGAATGGAATTTTCACAATAAATTTACCTGAATCATCTCTTTGAGTAGTTGTAATAAAGTTTTCTTCACAAAATTGTTCATCTAATGTTAAATCTCGTTTGTTAGAAATAAATTCATCACACTGCCAAAACCTTTCTAAATTTTTATTTAAGTCATTCAAGCTTACACATGTTACTTGATGATCATAGATATATTTTTCATTTAACAGCTCTCCTGAAATTATCCATCCCAACTTAGTTTTTTGAAAAATTAAAGGATTTCGTTTGAATTGGCCTATACAGATCAGACTCCAGAACATGCTTGCGCCTATGAGCATATCAATAGGACCAGACGTATTAAAAGTTGAGTCTGCTAATTTGATGTTATGTGGAATCTCAATGTTCTCTTTGCTAACCGAACGTATCGGTAGACATGAAGTTATTTTTGGAACAACTAAACATTGCACAGAAGCCTGGAAATTGTTGACAACTGAATTGAACTGTATATGTATATTGCTTCTAATATTAAGTGATGCTTCACCGATTCCAATTACATCTTGATCAGTAGATGTTCCCTTTAAATTTAATTTTCTAATTAAACCTTCAGTTATAAAATTTGACTGCGACGCGCTATCTAGCAATACCCTAACATTATGTGATTTGTTTTGAGCGTCGTTAATTTGAATGATTGCAGTTGATAGTAAAATTTGATTATCTTCTATTGATGCACAATTTGTTACTGATAATACTTCAGAGGTTGTTTCCGGTAAAGATTGTTGCATTGTTTGCATTTCCGACAGTTTGACAACGATTTGCAATTTGGTAAAAATGACCCTTTTTTAAGCAATTGATACAGATCTTCAGTTCACGTACCTTTACGTTTCGTGTAGAATTGTCAAGTGCCAAGAACGATTCACAGTTTGAAATTGAATGATTTTTGTGACAGTATGAACAGCTTATATCAGTCGTTGTGAAAACTTTGTTGACTTTATTTGAATGTGATTTTGTAAATTCAATTGACTGATTTGCCTTCCTTTGGGATAAAATTTCTAACGTATTTTGTTTATTAATAATAAATGATAACAAATCCTTTAAAGATGGAACTGTGTTCATATCTTCATTTTCGCTGTTCAGCTTTACCTCCCACTCCTTAACTGTTTGGTTGTCTAACTTATTTATAATGATTGGCACCAATAACGCATCCCATGAATCAACCTTTTGGCCTAGTGAGCGGAGACAAGTTAGATTTGTTTGTAAAGTATTTGAAACATCCCTTAATGAATTTGAAGTTTCACGATTTGAAGCAGGTACATTTAGTATATTTTGTACGTGACCATTAACGATTCTTCGCTTATTGTCATATCTTTTAATAGTATATCCCATGCAACATTATAATTTAACTCCGTCGTATCTAAACTTGAAATTAACGTATGCGGTTCGCCCTTTAGTGATGATTTTAAGTACGTTAGCTTGTCTACTTGTGAAAGATCCGCACTTAAATGAATTAATGAATTGAACGAATCCTGAAAACTACGCCATTGCGTATATGTTCCATCAAAATTTGGAAGATTAATGGACGGCAATTTTATATTGATTTTATTGACACTTTGAAAAGCAGGAGTAGAAAATTGCCTTTCAACAATTTGTTGATTAACAGGATTTAATATGCTGGTTGCACGTGCAGTCAATGTAAAATATGAATCTTAAAATTCCTCACGTGCTTGTAGTTTTGTTTCGTACAATTCGGCATTGTCAATTGTTAATAGTTCTAAATCTGATTGCACATTACTAAATTCATCAAAAACAGTCTGAAATCTATTTAACCTACTCTCTAATGCCTGTATATCCTGACATGGAAGTGATTCGGTTGTGTTTAATTTTGATACGGCCTTTCCAAACAATGACATTTGAGATTTCAGAGAACCGCGTTTACAATGTAAAGAGTTTAGTTTCATTTGAGTTTCAACATCCATTTTTCTATTAATGTTGAATGTACAAAATTGTAATAGCAATAAAGTATATTTAATGCGATGATGATGCAAAAACTAAAATTGTAGAACTAACTTTGTACAAATAAAGAGAAAGGGATAGAGGGATGTTTGTAACTTTCCAACGGCAAACGGCAATGCGCAGTAATGGCTTGGTATGATGATCGTCCGTTGGCGATTGTGCTTGCTTGTTAATTTGTTTCCTCTTCTTGTTAAACGTGATAATTGAGAATGAACGTGTAGATAATAATAATAATAATAATAATAATAATAATAATAATAATATATAATTTATTTTCAACAATATAGTATAATTAAAAATATAACAAAGAGAGAAGAAATAAAAAAAAGAAAATGTACATTCTCTGTATGTGAAAACCAAAAGGATCGACTCAGAACACAGATAACTGTGTTCTGATCTTCCGTCGAACCTTTGCAGTATATGAGCAAAAATAAACAGTACAGAATGCCTAATTCTAACTTAATCCTAAATTCTGTCATATACACAGTTGCCAAATTGCACAAACATTGAATTGATACATAAGCACTAGTACCGAACATAATTACTCAATTAAATATTTAACATGAATAAGATAAAATAAATTTAAAAATTAGAAAATTAGAAAATTAAAAAAATAGAAAGCATTGTAAGAGCAATAAAACAGTAACGGAACCAGAACAAGGCTCACCGCTGACCCGTCACCAAATGTTCCCGCATCCACGATCTAAACCTAGCGAAAGAATAACTCTTTGTCTCCAAAGGCAGATTATTATAAAATTCAGGGACATTGTAGGAGAAAGATCGCTGGAATAAAGAAGTTCTATGAATGGGCGTAGTAATAAGATGTCTGTGTCGGAGACCCAGATGATGAACATCGGTACGAAAGCTCAATTTGTTAAATAAGTATGATGGAGCTTTAAATGTAATAATTTTGAAATAGAGCATTCCAGCCTGCAAACAAAATCTGCTCCTCATGTTCAACCATCCCAGCTCAACCAACTTAGGAGATAAATGTTGATATTTGCGTAAACCATATATTAAGCGAATGCAAGAGCTTTGAACACGCTGCACCCTATTCAACACATTCTGAGTCAAACAAGGGCCATAGACCGACGAACAATAATTAAATTGTGATAAAACCAGAGAATCACAAAGCTCTGATTTTATCTTTCTAGACAAACAATGTCGGTGAGGATAAATTAGTTTCAAAGCGCAATAAGCATTTTTAACGTACCCCAAAACCTGAGTATTAAATCTAAAATTGCGGTCAATAATTAAACCCAGATTCTTTGCCTCCTCAACCACAGGTACCGCAACACCATTAATCCTAAGTTTAATGGAATCAAAAAGCATACGATAGCTCTTTTTATCAGTAAAAACCTGAACTGTAGATTTAGATGGATTCAGAATCATCGAATGTCGCAGTGCAGCCTCATAAATAGCATCGAGATCAGTTGCGACATCAGCCAATGTCTGGTCCGTATCATCAATGTTGAATATATGATATAACTGCACATCGTCAGCATACATATGAATCTTACATGATTTTACCGCCCTTGGTAGTAAGAAGGTATAAATAATGAAGAGCAATGGGCCCAAAATGGATCCCTGCGGGACACCACGCGATACTGGAATGGGATCGGAGACGCCATTCGTAGTTCTAACTTTCTGAGTTCTTTTAGATAGATAACTATTCAAGAACTGAAGCGCATCCATAGACAGTCCTATATAGTTCAGCACGGACAATAAAACATCATGATTCCGATTGTCGAAGGCCTTGCTAAAGTCAAGCAATACAAGTACAGAAGCTTGACCATTGTCACGCGCAGTTATCAGATCATCAGTAATATTTAAGAGGCACGTTGTGCAACTGTGTCCAGATATAAATCCAGATTGAGACTCAGGTATGATGTTATAAAGGTTTAGATATGTTCGGAGTTGAAGGTTCATGACTTTCTCCAATACTTTAGATAGAACAGGAAGCAAACTAATTGGTCACAAATCAGAAAAATGCTCAGCATTAGATTTCTTAGGAAGGGGAATAATAAATCCATAAATCAGGAAATGTATTAGACAGTATACAAGAATTGATAATATTGGTGACATGAGGCAAAATGAACGGACAACACAATTTTATTAACTGCAAAGAAAGGTAATCAGATCCACTAGCGTTACTCTTAAGCTCACCAATACACTTGCCCACAGTAGAAATATCAACAGTAACAAAAGAAAAGGATGGAATGTTATCTTCAAATTTGAAACTGGAGTAATAATCTTTAAGACCTAAAGCAACAGACTGCGCAGCAGGCAAAGAATCGATAAAAAAATTATTAATTGAGTTGGCATCATTTAAGTGTTCAGGAATTGTTAAGTTACTTTGTTTCTTAACATTCAATGCTTTCAATTCCCTCCACTTGGACTTTTGAGTACAGGATTTAAATGTATGTTCAAAATAAGCTCTTTTTTCACATTTAATCGATTTGGTAGTTAGATTACGTAGCATTTTATAGTAGTCAAAGTGAGCAGGGAGTTTTGTTCGAACATATCGTTTCTCGGCCCTGTTCCTTAGATCCATCATGAACCTGATATTGTCGGTTAACCAAGGTGTAAATTTACCGAACAGCCGCCTTGTTACTAAAGGTGCATGCCTATCAAACAATGACAGTAGGGATTCAGTTAAATATGAAACTTTATTATTAACATCATTCAAATGATAAACTAAATCTAAATTTATAGCTTGCAGTTCTTCATAACATAAATGCTCATCAAAATTTCTGAATGAGCGAAAAGTTACAAAATTTGTTTGCATATTAAGTTTTGGAATATTGAGTTGACAGTAAATTAATTTATGATCAGAGAAATCAACACTGAAGACAGAAACGTCTCGAATCTCAACATCATTCGATGTTGCAATAACATCAAGTAAGGTGGCGCCAGTATTAGTTATATGGGTAGGTTCAGTTATAATTTGTTTCAATTCTAATGTGTCAAGCAAGTTCTGAAAGTATGTATAAAGCGTTAGGAGCAGTGGCCTTAAGCAAATCTATATTTACATCGCCCATGAACACAGTCAAATCGTGACAAATAGAACACCGCAGACAGGAATGTTCAAGCTCATCAACAAAATATTTATAGTTTACATCAGGTGGCTTGTAGAAGATCCCAATAGTAAGAGAACAATTGGGCAACTTCAACGACAGCCAAAGCTGCTCAATATCATAATTGCATTCTATTATGGAATACTTCAGAGACGAACGAATATAAAAACAGACACCACCTCCACGCCCAACACGATCCACACGAATTAAGCTATAGCCAGGAACATTTATGAACTCATCTCGTATATCAGCAGTAAGCCATGTTTCACCAACACCAAATATATCATAATTATTATGTATAAGATAATCACAAAAATAATCATATTTAGCCATTAACGATCTAATATTAAGATGAGCCATTCTAAGAGACATGACAATTAAGTATTCCAAAAAACAAAATAAATAGAGAAAAATAAAGAAATATGATAATAACAATACTAATAACGAAACGTAACCATATCTATATACCAATGCAACGCAAAATACAACCGCTTACAAGCAAACCAAAGAAAAGTAAACAAAAAGAAAATCCAAAAAGCGTTTAAGAAAAATAAACAAATATATATATATATATATATATATATATATATATATATTTCAAATATATGCAAATGCAACGAACAACAATTCAAGCAAGTACAACAAAAGGTGTACTCACTGCCCAAAACAAATAATTATTTTGTATTAACAACCAAATCGTTGCTTGTACGGATAATTTTAATTGTATTATTTAACTTCAGAAAAATTTTACCGTCACGAGTCCACACACAGTTCCTGCCATAGCGAGAACAGGCGTTGGCGTATAATTGTGCCCGTCTTTTCGTGAGATCTTCTCTAATTACCACAGTACCACCTTTGAGAGATTTCTTGGTTCTGAATATTTGATTTCTTATATTACGAGATACAAATTTAACCATGATAGGCGGATGCACACCTTCTTTAGCAGGAAGACGATGGCTACAATCGATCATATTGGCGGAAATATCAATATTTAGTTTTTCTTTACACATTTTTACTAGAACTTCGTCCGTGTTTTCGTTCTTGCTGACAGGAATTCCATAAATGCGTAGATTATTTCGACGTGAGTATTGCTCTAAGTAGTCAATCTCCTCAGATTGACTAACGATACGTGATTCGAGCTGTATCACCTTTTCTTCAAGGGCCTTGATCTTGGCATTATAGAAATCATCAAGGTTAGCACGAATGTTAGAAACGAGTTTATGAAAGATTTTTTCAGAGTTCATAACTTTTTCAATAATGCGACACACTAAAGCTTCCTCTTTTTCTTCAGTTGATCGTGTTCTAACTCCATCAGCCATTGTAATTAATGCAAAACAAAGCAACGATAGATACACAAAATTCAATGCAGCGAGACACACATATACGTCTAGCAGCCACAACAGCACATGACAGAATAACTTGCTGATATCTTGCTCGAAGGACCACTGATAAAACTTGAAAACTTCTTGAGGGCTGCAGAATTATTGTTGAGATAAATAAAACACCTACGTTTAGGTTTGAGTTCTACAGCACACTGATCTTTATTTCAAGTGCAGTCGCACGGCTTAAGTACAGTTTGGTACAAAAAAAAAAATATATATACATCTTTACACGCTCATTTAGGCTAATTGGTCCGAGGATAGTTCTGATTACTTTTCTCTCCACTATTCTCAGGTCCCCCTCATGTTTCTTTGTCATGGACAGCGTTTTTGTGGCATGTAGCAATGTTGGTCTAATTATTGTTTTATAGATCTTCAGTTTGCTGTTTTTGATTAATGTCTTACTTTTTAATAGCTTTTATTTGGGTAGAAAATTCTGTTTGTTGTGATTATCTTCTTTTTGATTTCTGATTCATGTTCGTACTTATTGGAAATTTGTCACTCCCAGGTATTTGAATCTTTCCACCCCCTCAAAAGCATACTCTCCTATCTGGATTTTCTTACTTTCGCATTCTTTACCTAGTCTCAATATTTTCGTTTTTTCTTCCTTGATTCTCAATACCATTTTTGCTCCCTGTGTGACTATTTCTTCCAGCACCTTTTTGTTATTAATGCATTGTCATCAGCGTACGCAACTATCTGTTCTCCTCTTGTCCTTAATGTTCCCTTCTTTATCTTTCGGAGTACATATTGTAGAGCCAGGTTAAATAGGGTGGCTAAAAATGCGTCTCCTTGCCTTACTTTTTATTGAAATCAAACTGTATCCCCTTTCTGTATTAAAACACTCGCTTTTGTTCTTTCCATTGTCATCGTTATTAGCCTCTTCAATTTTGCGCCTATACCCAGCTCCTTTAGCGCTCTTTATAGTTCATTTCTATTAATGCTATCGAAAGCGTACTGGAAATCTATGGAAAGCAATTCTATTTCTAGTTTGTAATGCTGAGCTTTTTCCATTAGTTGTTTTATTGTATGTATTGCATCTATCGTTGATTTTCCTTGTTTAAATCCGTTCTGATATTGCTCCACTGTGTCCTTTGTTACTTCTGCTAATCTCCTCTACAGCAGTGTGGACAGCAGCTTGTATGCTGTATTTAGCAGGGTGATTCCTCTATAGTTGTTACATAACCTCTGGTTTCGTTTTTTATGAATTGCTATTATTTGTCTGCATTTCCTTCCATCTTGTGGCATTCTCTCCTGCTGCCATATTTTTTTAATCAGCTGGTATAGTTTTTCTTTAATTTCTTGCCTCTATATTTGAACATTTCCATCTTTATCGCGTTTTTTCCTGGAGACTTCCGTTTTCCGTTTTTGTTTACAATTTCTTCTATTTCTGCTCTTGTTGGATCGTCCAACTCTCCTGTTATTTCGTCACTCCACAGCTCTTGCTCATTTTCTACTGGAGTCTGTATTTCATGTTCCGTATTTGTGCTCAAACTCTGTAGCTCTTCCTTCTTTGTTTTTTATTCTCCTTACTTTTCCCTTGTATACTTTATTGTTCTCCCCAATTTTCTTGTACAATATTATTTTTTCTATTTTCCACTTCAATTTCTCTTATTCTGTCATCCATCCAGTTTCTTTTTGGTTTCCATACTAACATTTTGCATTCCCTTCCGATTTTTTCATATTCTTTTCTGTCCTCTTCTCTCCCCCGTTTAACCAGATCAATTTCCCTTTGTTTCTTCCTTGCGTAAGGTGTTTATATTCATCATTATACCACTCATCTGACGCCCTCCTCTTTTCTTCTCCTAGGATTTCTTTTGCTGCTTCCCTGACACAAGTTTAATTCCGTTCCATTCCGCCTCTGTCATCACCATCCTCCAGATTTACTTTGTTTTGAACACTTGTTTCATAGTTACGTCTTGATTTTTCTATACTCAGTTTAGACGTATCTCATCTACGCCGTGGGCATCCGCTTGTCCTACTTCTCTTTATTTTCAGTCTGATTGTTGCTATTACTATGAATATATCAGAGTTAACGTCGGGTTCTCTGTATGATCTTACATCTGTTATTGAGGATTGCATTCGTCTATTTATTAGGGCGTGGTGATTTGCGTGTATGTGTCTTGTTCCGGCGCTTTCCAGGTTATTTTGTGCCATTTTTTGTGCTTCAATTTTGTACTACTAATCACTAAACCCATACTAGCTGCTACGTTGCATAGTCATTTGTCTTCTCGTGTAAAGTCAATTGACCTGCCACTTTCTGCATAGACGCTCCTATTCATATCTGCGCATTAAAATCTCTCATTATTAGCCACGTGTCTTCTTTTAGCATCTTCTCTATTTCGTCTTCTAACCATTCATAGAATTTTTCTTTTTCTTCCTTTTCTGATGCCTTCGCTGGCGCATATATGTAAATTTAGGATCGATATGTTTAAAGGTTTGGCTTGAATTCTCAAGTATCTTATATGATACATCTCTACCACTAATAGGTCAATAAAACATGGCTGGTTTGAACGATAGTTATATTTTCAGAACGTTTACAAACGTTTTCGGAATACTTTCTTCAGTGAAAATATAACTAGATAAATATATAAACAAACATTTGTTTTTTATTTGGGAATTATCAACTAAATAACTAATGACTAGGATTTCTTGATATAGAGGATGTGTAACCAACTTTTATATATATATATAAATTATAAAAACTAAATTAATGTGTAAACATACATGCAAATTAAGTAAAACCTTATATCAAAAAATCTTTGTCGAAACCTTAACAATTCTGTTCAAGGACTAGGGAAAACCCAAATTTAAAAACCTAGCCAAAGGTTTCCTTCTTAAGAAATGCAAATGTCATTTTAACAAATTGCTATATACATTACTTAAATTTTGAATATCGGTTCTGAAATTAATAGTGTTAGTGTCTTTCTGTATATTTATCATTTCATATATTAGTCTCTTTTTATAATTACTCTCTGTCTTTAATATAATTGTGTTTTCAAAATCAAAGTAATGCCCAAGATCTTTGTAATGCTTTGTTACAGCGGTCATTGCACCAAAATCATTATTTAAAGAATACTTATGGCTATACAACCTTTTCTTTAAATATTGTTTCGTCTGACCGATGTAACAACCATCACAGTCTTTACAGTTCATTTTATAAACTACATTACTCTGATTTTGTTTAATTATTTTAGATTTAGTATTAGTAAAAAGAGATCTGTTACTATAATTTGGAATGAAAGTAATGTTTATGTTGTTTTTATTAAACTCTTTTTTATTTTTTTGCTTAAACCTTTTTATAAGGAATAGCGTTATAACATTTATTGTTATTATTTTTAATTCCTCTATTGTATAATTTGTTAATTCTATTTTTTATTATTTTTCATAAAAACTATTTGGATAATTATTTTTATCTAAGATTTCTTTAACTTTGAAAAGAATTTAAACAAATAATAATAACAATAAATGTTATAACGCTATTCCTTATAAAAGATTTAAGCGAAAAATAAAAAAGAGTTTAATAAAAACAACATAAACATTACTTTCATTCCAAATTATAGTAACAGATCTCTTTTTACTAATACTAAATCTAAAATAATTAAACAAAATCAGAGTAATGTAGTTTATAAAATAAACTGTAAAGATTGTGATGGTTGTTACATCGGTCAGACGAAACAATATTTAAAGAAAAGGTTGTATAGCCATAAGTATTCTATAAATAATGATTTTGGTGGAATGGCCGCTGTAACAAAGCATTACAAAGATCTTGGGCATTACTTTGATTTTGAAAACACAATTATATTAAAAACAGAGAATAATTATAAAAAAGACTAATATATGAAATGATAAATATACAGAAAGACACTAAAACTATTAATTTCAGAACCGATATTTAAAATTTAAGTAATGTATATAGCAATTTGTTAAAATGACATTTGCATTTCTTAATAAGGAAACCTTTGGCTAGGTTTTTAAATTTGGGTTTTCCCTAGTCCTTGAACAGAATTGTTAAGGTTTCGACAAAGATTTTTGATATAAGGTTTTACTTAATTTGCATGTATGTTTACACATTAATTTAGTTTTTATAATTTATATATATATAAAAGTTGGTTACACATCCTCTATATCAAGAAATCCTAGTCATTAGTTATTTTGTTGATAGTTCCCAAATAAAAAACAAATGTTCGTTTATATATTTATCTAGTTATATTTTCACTGAAGAAGGTATTCCGAAAACGTTTGTAAACGTTCTGAAAGTATAACTATTGTTCAAACCAGCCTTGTTTTATTGACCTATTAGTGGTAGAGATCTCTATCATATAAGATAAGTATAAAAGGTTACGAAATACATATATATATACATTTAATTCTCAAGTATGCCAATCTTTCATTAATTGCGTTAATGTGTGTGTTTTGTTTTCTTTTAGTTTCCCCATTAATATAAAACCTACGCCTTGTTGACTTTTCTTTTCCACTCCTGAGTATTTTAACGTGACGTTTGCCTTGTTTATTTCACCTTGTCTTTTCCATCTCACCTCCTGAATTACTATAAGGTCTATCCCATACTTTTTAATTTTTCTACCACTTCTTGCATCTTCCGGGGTTTTAGCATCGTTCGTATATTCCATGTTGCTATCTTCATTTTATTCTTTTGTTTCTTTCTATGCATATCTCCCCTTCTCATTTTTCATCTCCCTTTGCGTTTACGTTTGCATATCCTTTGTCATTGCTGGATTCACCATCCGCCCCCTGGTTACATCATTAATTTTCTTTTGCAGTTCTCTTCAGTCTTCCCTTTGATGGCTCTTTTATATCTCATTATATTGCCATTTGCTTCATTTTCCCGCTCGTATTCCGTTTTTATTGCCACTGTCATTTTGTCTGTAGGCTTATCTTCATTCCCGTTTAGTTTTGTGAATTCTAAGTAGTTCTTGTGACTGCACGTCTTTATTGTGTTCGGCTCCGGTGTGCTATATTGCTTCGACTGTTTAATCTCTCTTCTCACCTCTTGCAGTGTGTATATCTTCCCGTTCTCTCTCTTTTCGCAATTTCTATCAATTGTTTTATCTGCTTCATCACTTCCTTGGAAGAACACTCATCTATCCATATTTGCTTGTGCGCATCTTTTAGTTTTTTGTTTATTCTCAGTATTTGGTTACGCAACTTTTTTGTTCTTGTTTCTATTTGCACCGGTCTTACTCCCTCACCCAATCTCCCGCCCAATCTTTCCGCCTCCACCAAATCCACCCTCGAATCCAACTGTATACCTATCTACCCTATTATTTTTGCTACTTCCTTCTTTAAGTTTTCTTCTGCCTCGTTATCCTCTTCCCGCACTTCAAAAATAATCAACTTTTTATCTCTCGCATCTCTTTTCAATATGTTAATTCGCTCGTACTGCTCTTTAACCTTTCTCTTAAGTTCTTGATTTTTCACCTCCAACTTCACCATTGATTCAATGTTTTGTCAAGTTTTTGCTCTACGTTGTCCAACTTGCTTAGTCGCTCATTGATGTCTCCCAACTTCGTCAATATTCCTTCCATTTTGTTGTGTGTGTGGTTTATAAATACTCTTTAGTCCGTCTCTGTTGAGTTTATTTCTGCAGCGTAAATATCGGGCGCTAAGGCGCACGCTCTGGTCGACCCGTTGTCACCGTGATACCTTCTCCTTTTACTGCGTTGCTTTATAGAGGTTATGTTCCGTTCAAGCAATTATAAAGTACAGAACAAGTATTACCTCCAATTCTGCTGTTATACTTTGTTACACTTAAGCACCTTTATACATTCACCGATTCTACTTTGTCGATGTATCTGTTCGTAATTATTCAGTAATTTAGAGTTTATTTCGGAGCGAAAAACATTCCAACCTTACTGTCTCTTGCAGAGACCGACTCTTATTTGATGGTTACTTCTTTTAAAAACCTTTGGTTTTAAATACAGTTGAAATTTCTATTTTAATTTAATTTTAACTTAGTAAAATCGTATTTCGATGATTTTGCGTGTTATTGCTTTTCGGTCGTCAACATTCATTCATCCTTTCTAAAAACCAGGACACTTCCCTGCTGGCCGAAAATGCAGCTCATCTCGACGTTATCGCGCGTGTGCCAAAGACCGTCGGCTATTCTAGATTTACTTCGTGTATGTATGTTTATCTGTACTGCAAAGAGCTGCGCTGCTGCAGAGCCGAATTCCTCGTAAATTATAAGTGCGTTGCGCTTGCGATTGTATGATTGTACAGCTGTGGCATTTTTCGTAGGAGCAAATAATTATTAAAATATCAGTTACGCACAATTAAATTATGGAAATCTAATATTCTTAATGAAATACTTAGTAAATGCTATGTAAATATTTAATGCTTAATGTATAAATTGAGGATTTATTCTGGTGGTTCTGCAGCTCAGCAGCACTGATGGAGGAGTTGCCCCTGGTTTAATACTAAACCTACCACGACGGGTCAAATGACCTATTTTAAACTTTTTGTCAGAATTTCTTGTAAATAACGTTATCACATCGTCATTTGTCTTTACTACTTTTATTTAAAAATACATCAAATGTATTTTTCAATATTTACTCCTCTATTGTTAATGTTTTTATCGAGAAATACATGTAATCTGCCCTAGCTACCGCAACGGGTTATTTGACCCGTGCAAAGATTCATGTGATACAACGAAGATTTGTATGTGTGCTTGTCATACAAAACCATTGCATTAGACATTTTTGCTGTATTCCGTTATATTTGTTATTGGCTGACAAATGAATAGCTCATTTCACTCTACTCCAAGCGAACATTACAGTAAACATTTCAAGTTATAGTGCTATAGCTATAGTGGTAGTCAATAATTCTTATTTCAGTATTTTACCAATAATTTTTATCCCTAAAATGCCGAAACATTCAAGATATTTGAAATCATTGGAAATTATGTATTTATATCAGGAAAAGAAAGTGAAGACGAGAATATTTTGAATATACGTAGAGGACAAAAGAGAAGAAGACCGTTATCGAGTTCAGAAAATGAAAGTGATGTGGAAAACCGATGTACTGAAATTGCGGCTGATGGTACAGTTTGGCAAGAAATAGAACCAGGCTCAACACCTGGACGACCGTCAATTTATAATATTTTTGGGAGGCTATAGGCCCGACAGCATATACTAAACGAACTATTATGAAGGGCAAAGTGAGAACTGCATTTTCTTTGCTTATTGACAAGCATGTAAAGGAGCACATAAGAAAATGTACAGAAGAAGAAGCCTTTCGTGTATTAGGAACTAAATGGAATCTTACTCTTGCAAAAATAAATGCATTTACTGCTCGTATATATACATGTGGCGCATATGAGGAAAACAATTTGAACATCTCATATCTATGGAACAATAAATGGTGTCCTGTTTCTTTTTCCAAAAACCATGAGCAGGAATGATTTTTGTGAAATTATGCGGTTTATCAGGTTTAATAAAAAAGTCAACCAAGCCAGCGCGTACAAACACATAAATTTGAGCTAATCTCTGAAGTATGGTACAAATTCATTAAGAATAGCCAAAATTGTTACAAGCCTGGAGAACATGTAACTGTCGATGAACAGCTTTTCCCAACCAAAGCGAGGTGTAGATTTACGCAATATATGCCGAATAAACCGGATAAGTTTGGTATCAAATTGTGGCTAGCATCTGGCTAGCACCAAATACATTATAAATGGATTTCCTTATTTGGGAAAAGATGAAAACAGAGAAGTTTCAGATCCGCTTCGGGAATTCTTTGTTCTCAAATTACTGGAACCGTTCACAGGTGGATAATTTCTTTACGAGTGTATCACTAGCTGCAAAATTACTGTAAGAAAGAAACCGCTCTTGTTGGAACTATCCGCGGAAATAAAAGAGAACTAGCAAAATTCGCCAAGCAGACGAAAGAGGGTTTGCCACGCTTCTCAACAAAATTATATAAATCGAGTCATTGTTCACTTCCCGTTTACAAAAAGTAAGCTAAACAAAAAAGTGCTTCTCAAAGCATAAATCTATAAGCATAAAAAAACGGTAAGGGGTATATCTGAAACGATCAGATTCTACAATAGTACTAAATACGGTGTAGACATGACGGATCAGATGGCAAGAAAATACTTCGTGAAATCGAAATCGCAAAGACGGTTTTATACAGAGAAATTTTTATTCCAATTAGCTGAAGAACTTGCCGATGATTTTCAACATGAAGAACAGGAAGAAAAAGAAATTATATAGAAAACGTCAACAAATTCAAGTTCGGATTCTCGTCTGCAAACGCGAAAAAGGTGCCAAATAGGTTTTTGCAAAGAAAACAAAACTACAAAAATCTGTTTCAAATGGAACAAATATGTGTGTGGAAAATGTGGCTCCGAGAACCCAGTAATTTGCAAAATATGCGGTGAATATGAATAAACTATTATTTTTGAACGAATAAAGTTTGAATGAATAAAGTATTAATTTTATATTTTTTAAATTGAATAGATAAACAATTTCGAATTGTTATTTGAAATAAATTGTTGTATTGACGTACGAAATTGTGCCAAATGATATATTTTTCGCTATACATAGTAATACATAGATAGATATAACATTTTTTAAACGGTATCGCGAGAAAATGACGCCAACAATTGGTCGCGCGAAAAAATGTCGCGCACAATTGAGCGCCTATCAGAACGTCGCTAGCGAAAAAAGGTCGCCGGCAAAAAGGTCGCGTGTAATTGATTGATTTGAAATATTTGCATAGTTAAACTTTCCTTCACACTTTTACCAGGCTTAGGACTGGCAGTTAATAACTGGCGGGTTTAAAAGTTTTTTTTGTCATTTTTGTAATATTTTTGTAATATTTAAAGTCAGCGTTCACAAAGCCTTTGTCAAGTTTTTTTTTTATTATTTTTATATCTGTAGTTGAAAGTTATGGACAATTCCTCTTAAATATTCTAAATTTGGTCGGTTTCCGTATTGTTGACAAATCGGTTTTATTCGCTGCGCCGTATCTTTATAATTTTTTTTTCGTAGTGGTTCGTTCCCAGCTGTGTACTGTTCGATTTTCATACGATTCAAACTTTCTTCATTCTTTAATCCAAGGATAAATTTCCACAAATTTGGATGTGTTGCATTTAATAGAGAGGAGAAGCTATTGTGCCAACCTTCGACGGCATTATTTGTACGCGGTAAATCTTCGTCTGTGAATTCAAAGCAACAACATTGGCTTGTGTTCTTTGCTGTCGTCGATCCAATCGTCCTATCCATACATCTTCAAAATAGTTTATTAACGGTAATAGTGCATTTTCATTTTGCGTGTAAAATTCGCTGTCCAGTAGCTCTTCGAATGTTGCAACAACATTTTCTTCAGGTACGAAGGCCAGAGCTGCCAATTGTCGCAAATGTAAAGCAAAATTCGCGTCTTCTGTATAAAGTTGTTGCAGGACGTAAACCCGGTCGTAACCTTTTTAATTCCTGGAAGAGTCGAGTGTATGTCGCCTCACTTTTATTTGGTAGAAGAGCAAAAACAGTCGGTATAACGTTGCTGTACTGTACTCCATGAATTGTATACAGCTGACCAAACAATAGAGAAGTACATGTAAATGTTTCATTGGTATACCAGTGGTCACAGCTCTCCATAATACTTAAATTTCTTTCGGTGGAAAATATTAAAATCCGTTGTTCGTTTGGACCACTATCGAATAAAATAAACGGTTCGCCAATGCTATTTCTGGTATATTCCTCCGGAATAACAAGCTCAGCTAAGTTTCTAGGATTTGCCGGAATAGCTTCCATTCTTTGCCGTGTGTGCTGAATAGTTCGCTTTAGGGATGAAATGGAAGGTAACTGCCCAGTTGCATCCACAGAAACTTCTTGTGAAACAGTGGCTATTATACCTTGTGTTGTTAGTTCAACTTGATGAGCTAGTTCTTTTAATCGATTGCAAGCTCTCCTTGCTTCTAATACGGATGCATCTGCAACGTGGTTGTGGCTTGTACTCTTGATTTCTTCATCACCCACTGTGTGAACTCTCCCGGCACATTTATACTTATTGTATCGAGCGCACTTCCAAATTGTCTTTTCACCAATACTCTTTTCCTTTCTATGGATATATCCATTATACACTAACATATTGGCACCTTTCTGACTTTTAACGTAAGTTAAGACCATCTCGACAATTCAACAAGTTAACGAATAATAAGCTGAGATACTGTATAAAACTTCTTATATATTCATAACATATTTAAATCCCATTAGGTAATTCCAGGACGGTGGTTAACAATATACCCTCCTCCAAATCCAATTGAGGAAGGTACAATGGGACAAAACTAAACTTGGACGATATGTCGTAAACTGTAGGAATTCGAGGCTTGTTTAGAAGAAATATTTCGCCCGTGTGGACAAATGCGGTTTCTTAAAGGAAATAAGTCGTCATATTATGCAAACCTAGAAAAGCGCTAAATTTATAAATCGGGAAAGAATAAAGAGAAATTGATCAAAGGCCTATTCGTACATATATGCCTTTGATATTCTACCGGCTTGCTACAGCTTGTAGAATTAGAAATATTTTAGCTACTTAGGTATAGGTAATATTGTATACGTGAGTTATATAATATCCGGTTTGTTTATTCACTTCTCACGGGAAGTAGGCGACTCAAAGTCAAACTGGGCAAAGAAAGATTTACCTTCATTTTGTTTACCTTTTCTAGTCGATTCATACAGGGTAACCCTGCATATTTCACAATTCTAACTTCTATAACATAATTACAACTTTGGTCATTAGTGTAGCTCCTCCCGTAATATGCTTTTGTTGAATCTAGTTGATATGTGATATCTTTCATGTGTATTTGCAAATGGTATTACAATAATTTTTATTTTATGTTATATTTAATAAACTATTATTTTTTAATATGAAATAAATAAAAATACCCTTACCACACCTTTCGAAAAAAATTCAGATACGTATTTCGGCAACTAAGTTCCCATCCTCACTGGAAATTCAGTATCACCAGCGATATCCGGCTAATGGCCAAGACGAATACTACACAACGAATATTGTACAACACTAAAGCACTGTAAAATGAACATCACACACCGAAGGCGCGAAACACCAAAACATTGTCGACATTGTCACACACTGTTGTTGGGTTGTGTGGTGTGTTTCGCGCGTTCAGTGTGTGATGTTCATTGTGCAGGCTTTACTTTTGTACGGTATTCGTTGTGTAGTGTTGGTCTTGGTCATTAGGCGAATATCGCGGGTGGTACTGAATTCCCTAGTTTTCTACTGAGGATGGCAACTTAGTTGCCGAAATACGTGTCTGGATTTTTTTCAAAAGGTGTGGTAAGGGCATTTTTATTTATATTATATAGTATTTTAGCCACAATCGCTTTATTCCTATTCGCTATTACTTTTTTTTTTATGTTGCGTCTGTTGCCATTTAGTCGTCTATTTTAAATTAAATAAGAAGCACATTATGAATGAATTTTATTAAGAGTTCTTTTTGATCTAAACATAAATCAATTACTATAGTAATTTTTTTAATATTTCCAAAATATGTTGATAGAGAATTTTAATCACCTACTTTTTGCATAAGATACTCAAAATATCATTAACGAATAAAAAGTTGGATGTCCAATATGAATCGTCATTGACATTGGAATATATCACTCTAAATAGAATCATATTTCGCGGTATTCTCCAATGAATTTTATTTAGGAAAGGAACGAAAATAATTTTTATCACTCACAATAAAATAAAAACACAATCCGTGTAAGCTATATATTAACGCAATATGACAAAAAGAAGGTGCCGCAAGGTTCCTTTTTTAAATCCTGTGCAAGCGGGAGTTGTACGAATTCGAATGTTTTTTTCTTTTATAAAAGTACCGGTGGAATAAGTTATGATTCACCACCCCGACCAGCGATTAAGGTGAAAGGCGACGATTGAGAAGCGGACGTCATACACGTCGTCGACAAAAGAAATCCGAAGTTCTAACATCTCGCATGCTACCTGGGTTTTTGCTGACAAACTTTTACAAATATAATCTATCGAATATCAAAATAGTCAGTCGTTATCGAAGTTGTATCCAATCGACATTGTAACGATACTTCAATAAATATATTAGTTTAAAAACGCGTTCGTTTTAGTAAATAAGTTAATTAATAGCCGGACTAGGATTCCGCAATAATTCATATTTTTTATTCTTATTCGTCATTATTATTTAAGTAAGGTGGAAGTACGACTGTACAAGTAGGTTTAGTCGGAAAAAGAGGGTAACTGGGAAAGCAGCCTAGAAAACTTCTTTCGATGGTGAGCAACATTCGTCGAGGCTGCTTTCCCCGTTATTCTCTTTTTCAAACTAAAATTACTATTTGAAAACGATTTTTATTTTATGCGAAATCCAAAACAAAATCTAACAATAAGATTTAAACGCAAGCTCCTTTTATAAAAATCGCTGACCAATGAACCTACTTTTTATTTTTCTTATCTGTTATTTATAACAAGCAAACTATTGATTCATCAGTTTCATGCATTCATCACTATCAATGGTGAATGCGGATAAGGTTAAATTTCGCTTGCAATTTTTTTTTCCAACAATACTTCGTCGCTTGTCAGTTCTCCAAGGTTGGTTTTGTTCCGTTGTACCTTTGTTCTGCTAATCACATATTTTCCTTGCCTTTATATTATATTTTAGCTAATTAAGGTGTAATTAGACTAGACTTTTCTAAAAACCAATTAAAGCTGAATTAAAGGTAAACTATGCAAATATTCAAGAGTTCATTATTTACTTGTCAACAATATAAAGCCTAAGTGTGAATCAGAGTTAAACCACATTAAACGACTTTGTCTTGTACGATCAATTGTACGCGACCTTTTTCGCCGGCGACCTTTTTTCGCTAGCGATGTTTTGATACGCGCTCAATTGTTCGCGACATTTTCTCGCGCGGTCAATTGTTGACGACATTTTTCGTACATTCCCTATCTTCGTACATCTTGCCCTACGGCTCTCCTCCCTTGCTCTGTTTTTAATTTTCTACCCAATTGTCACTTATTCTTCTTTAAGGACTACTGGCTGATAGATACATATTGGGAGGTTCTGTACAATTACGTTATTTGTCTTTTTTTGTCCTCCAGTACTTTTGTAAAGATTGATTACTTTGATTCAATTCTCTTTGTGAAACATAAATTCAGTTACATGACTTAAGTAATTTGAAACATTCACTTTTAGGTAATTCATTGGAATTCCCCTAGAAAAACAGAAGTTATCAATAAAGATGGCGACTATTTTAAAGGCATTTACAATAGATTTGCGGAATTCAACGGCAACTCTCTAAGAATTCCTTTGAATTATTGTTCTAATTTACTTACAACCCACAAAACACTACAAAAGTCCCAAAATGTCTGTCAAAAGTTTCAACAAATGGAGTCCAAAAAGTGGAGAACTCTCTTGCTTTTTAAAATATTTGAATATATTTACGTGGATGAAGATGTCACATACATGGCGCACTTTTCATACGATCGACTTTATGTGCTTGAGGAATTGTTACAATTATGGCAAGGTGTGTAAGTATATGTCATAAAAGCGAATTTAGTTTTGTATATTCCACTAAATGAAAAATGGTTAGAGCTATGCTGATACCCTTGGCGTCACGCAAATCCAAAATGAAGATAAGAAAGTTTATAATGTCAAAACAGGGATATTACAGAATGTACCATATAAAATCACATTAGGTATATAAATTGCTGCAATGAATAGATAACGTGTGTTAGAAGGAGAAATAGAATTTGAACCCAAATGGCGGTTATGATGAAATGATAACAAGTAAAAATAACCTTGCTCAGCTAATAAAATTACAATAAATAAAGATAATAAGAGTTTATGTTATCCAAATGCAAAACTTTTCAATCATGTTTGTCAATGGGAAATACAATTTCGTGTAAATGAAGAGTTAATTTGAAACAGCAAGTTACATCGTAAGATTTGTATCATTAAATTTGTTATAATTTCTGCTTTCATATGAGGTAACTTTCCTTTTAAAATCTTAACTCTATCGTGAGTAATATATGTTTTTGTTTTTATGTATTATCTTGCGCTATACCATTCATACATTACTTGTTGTTTATTTTATTTGTTCCTCTGCTATTTCTTTAATGTCAAACCAGTATATGCATGTGTATATATGCTTATATTATATGTTTGTATATATAGTTCTATACGTTCACAAATTGTAAAAACATACATTTCATTTAGATTTCTTTCTTTACTATTTGTTGTGTACTAATGCAATCCTATTGTTTCATAAATTTTCCTTATCCGCGGCCCTGTTGTCTGTTTGTGAGTCACCATTTATCGGCTCACTTGGTATAAAGTTTATCCTCATCTGAATCCTAATATATTGATACACAGTTATTTTAATTGTTACAGATTATCGGTACTTTTTGTTTTTACAATGAATTGCATTACATGTGATAATGTTATTAATGAAGTTTCTGAGAAATTTATTAAGTGTGACAGATGCAATCGTCCCGTTCATGTGTTCAATTGCTCCGAATTGACAGCTGCCGAACTAAAAGATCTTGAGCTTAGACCAAGTTCTAAGCGCAGAATTAAGTTTATCTGCCTTGATTGCGAACAGCGTGTTCATCAAATCCCGAAACTAATCAGCATGATAAATGATTTAAGAGATGAGGTGCATAATCTAAAAGAAAGCTAGATCAAGGAGTCTACTGCCATCCAATCACAATCTCAGTCTGCTACTGAGGAAATTATCGGCGAAATTATTGAGAGAAACAAACACTCCTCTAATATTATTATTTTCGGTTCTGCTGTGATTGGTAATTCCAGGGCTGATCAGGTTAAGCATGATACTTCCCTGGTCTCTAATATTTTAACTGAACTGAACATACCTCTGGAAAATATTAAACCTGTGAGGTTGGGAAAATTTGATTCCACTAATAAACTACGTTCTCGTCCTATTAAGGTGAGTCTTTCATCTTCTGATACTGTTTTTACTATTATTAGTAAATTCAAAAAAATTAAAGGCACTGATAAATTTCCTAACCTCCGTACTTCGACAGATAGAACTCCCAAACAAATAGCCTATTATAAATTTGTAAAGGCCGAAAGGTCCAATATTAGGATTAAGTACCGGAATGGGATACCTACGATTATATCGTCGAAAAATTGCACAATCCAACAGGTCTACGAAGTCGTTTAATGCTTATTACCAAAATGTTAAGGGTCTAAATCCAAAAACACACGAATTCTATACAAATTGTTCTGATTCATTTTATGATTTTATTTTTCTTATCGAAACTTGGTTTCATCATTCAGTACATTCAAATGAGTTATTCACAAATTCTTAGCAAGTTATACGAGCTGACAGGGAATTACAGGGAGTTATAGTTGCTATTTCTCAGGCTATTCCCTTTTATGTATTGACACTTGCAGCATTAGTGATCTTGTGCCTCTCATTGATTTAGTTCTATGTAAATGTTACTTAGGTAATGCTACAATATTAATTGCTGCTGCTTATATTCCTCCTAACATTGATTGCAATGAATTGGAGATTTTTCTCTTCTTCTTATGTTTCCTATAATGGTTTTCGTTCTAAAGAATTTGTTGCTACTTCTGGTGTCCCTCAAGGTTCGAATCTGGAGCCTATTATTTATATTTATTTTATATTTCTATTCATCCTCTTTATTAATGATTTGATAGAAAACATTAACTGTCCTACATTGGCTTATGCTGATGACATTAAAATCTTTCATGAGGTATCTTCCATTGAAGATGTTGATAACTTGCAGAGGAATCTCAGATTTATTGAGGATTGGTGGGAGATATACCAACTGAAGTTAAATGTTGACCAATGCTGTGTTGTTACGTACACGAAGAAGGATATTCCGTTTTTATTTGATTACGAGATTGGCGACAGAATACTGGATAGACAATTGGTTGTGAAGGATCTTGGTGTAGTTTTTGACTGCCAATTTACATTTGGAATACATATTGAGCAAACGCGTGCCTCTGCGTGTAGAGCCCTTGGTTTTCTTGTGCGTGTCTCTAAACATTTCAATGATGCTGAACTACTAAAATGTCTGTATTATACCTATATAGTAAGTAACTTTGACTACGCGGATATTGTATGGTATCCCTTGTATGGCTGTGATTGTTTATTGCTGGATCGAATCCATAGACGTTTTTGAAATTATTGTCGTACAAGATGGACGGAACATATCCGCCTATGGGTGTCAAGATGAACTGCTGAACACAGCACAGTATGGTTTCGCTTTTGGAGAGAAGAAATATTCATTCTGCAAATTTTCTAAGGAAGCTACTGCATTATCAAATTGATTGTTGATATCAGTTCTTACTTTCGCGAGTGAACTTTAGAGTGCCGAGAATTGCTGCTAGACATCAGTCAATTTTTCAACTTCCACTTGCGAGGACGAATATATTTCAACGAGCCCCTATATCCCTCATGTGTAAAAATGCAGAAAAATATATTTCTGACATATTTCTTTGAAAATTGTATTGAATATATATTTTGTATGTTTGTTTGTATTAGTTTTGCTAACGTAAAATATTTGTTTTCTGTATTATCCTATAATTGGGAATTTCCTGTTATATACTAAAGTGCATTATTATTATTATTATTATTATTATAAAACTTCTTGCCAGGTTTTCCTCCCTCGGTTCCCTATACATCCGATTCGTTTCCTCTTGATATCTCTTTCTGCATTCTGGGTCTTTTAGTCTATGGATTTTAATTCTTTTATAGTCCCTCCCCTCTATTACGTCGCCAAACTCTATCCTTAAGTTAGGCATGACCATTCTGTGTTCTCTTCCAATTTCCGCCTTATCTATTGTTTCTACTTTTTAAATATTGCTCTCATATGGTTTGTATATATTATGAACACCATTACGCGTTTTCCTTCGTTTCTCTACCACCTATACAGCGTGTCCTAAAATTGCTGGGACATAGAGCTACCACGTATTGTAGAGATCAAAATAAGTCGAATGGACGCCATTTACATATATAGCAAAATGTATCGTTTGTCCGTGAGAAGAGTTCAAAGTTTACTTAAAAAATCACGTTTTTGTACGCTGTTCAGAAATGCGTGAAACAAAATTAACGAAATTTGGGAAAAGTACATTTTAGAGGATTACCCTACTTTCAGTAATCAAAGAAACCGAAAGGAAATTGTAGAAGGGTTAACACCATCCTCACCCCCTGATAATCTTTTAAAATTCTTTCTTAGGGGTGGTAATACGGTTCTAAGCCTTTTAGCGGGAAGGCTTATTCATCATCTTAATTTTTTGACTCTTATGAAAACTCCGTTTTCTGCATAGTTTCGAAGGAAAAAATGTTTTCTCAAATACTGATCACCTACATTCTTAGTACAAGTTTAATAAAATTATAATACAAAATGTACTTGGGGTGGAGACAATGACATAAGTCATGATTTTGAGAGGAAACAAATTCATAATCGTCCCAGTTTATTGTTGACAGTAAATAATTTCAATAATTTGTTCACTTTTAGTTGCTTTTGTATTGTTTTTTATCGCGATCACCGTTATTGCTTTAATTCCTCTTTCTGTTGTTGTTGCAATTACTTTGCCAGTTATCAAATATGGATTTCCCAATTTAGTGAGCAGACAGACATGCTATTAGTTCTTGGATACTGTCAAAGTAACTGCCGCGAAAGTGTCCGCCTGTGTCAAGAGAGGTATCCAAACCGGAGAATTCCAAATCGCAAAACTTTTGCCCGAATCGAAAGACGCCTTCGAGAAACAGGAATGTTGAAGCCAGTCAGAATTAACGCTGGAAAATCTCGACAAGCCCGAACACCCATTGCGGAAGAAACTGTTCTTCAAATGATTGATAACAATCCTGAGACCAGTACCAGAACATTGCAACGAGAGACTGGGATTTCAAAAAGCATTGTAAGACGGATCCTTAGCGATCAACTAATTCGTCTATTCCACATCCAACTAGTGCAAGAATTATTACCACTTGATCAGGGATCTCGTTTAAATTTTTCAAAAATAGTTCGGGAGCGCAGAGTAGTCGACAACGGATTCCACACTAATATCTTGTTTACTGATGAGTCTTGTTTTACACGTCGTGGCATGACGAATCTACACAACGAGCATATTTATGCAGATGAAAATCCGCATGCTATTAAAGGTAGATATTATCAACGAAAATTTAAAATTAATGTCTGGGTCGGAATTATTGGCAATTTTTTGGTTGGGCCGTTCCGATTACCTAATCGTTTAAATGGCGCTAATTACCTTCGTTTCCTTCAAGAAATTTTGCCAGAATTAATGGAAGACTTGCCTCTTAATTTGCGTCGAAACATGTTGTTCATGCACGACGGTGCACCACCTCATTTTGCACGTGCCGCAAGAGAGTATCTTAATGAACAACTTGCTGGTAGATGGATTGGTAGGGGACAAGAAGCACCCATTCATTGGCCTCCGCCGTCTCCAGATTTAAATCCTTGCGACTTCTTCATCTGGGGAGCGTTAA
Organism: Chrysina gloriosa; assembly: GCA_038088585.1. Classification (NCBI taxonomy): domain Eukaryota; kingdom Metazoa; phylum Arthropoda; class Insecta; order Coleoptera; family Scarabaeidae; genus Chrysina; species Chrysina gloriosa. The sequence continues at coordinate 33,346,680 of CM076090.1, forward strand.
AAACACAAGTGTACCAGATTCAAATTAATAATTCCGAACAACTGTGGGACAGAATTCAAAATGGTATAAACGCACTACGAGATAACGACGATGTTTTAAGAAGGGTGTATTTCAATTTTTTACGCCGAATTGACCACTGCGTTAATGAAGATGGAGATCACATTGAGCACCTGTTGTAACAAAAGTTTTGTCTTTGTGTCCACCGCCAAGTAAATTTTGTATTATAATTTTATTAAACTTGTACTAAGAATGTAGGTGATCAGTATTTGAGAAAACATTTTTTCCTTCGAAATTATGCGAAATACGGAGTTTTATAAGAGTCAAAAAATGAAGATAATGAATAAGCCCTCCCGCTAAAAGAACGCTTAGAACCGTATTACCACCCCCAAGAAAGACTTTAAAAATATATTAGGGGGTGAGGATGGTTTTAACCCTTCTACAATTTCTTTTCGGTTTCTTTGATTACTGAAAGTAGGGTAATCCTTTAGAATGTACTTTTTCAAAATTTCATTAAATTTGTTTCGCGCTTTTCTGAACAGCGTACAAAAACGTGATCTTTTAATTAAACTTTGAAATCTTCTCACGGACAAACGATACATTTTGGTATATATATAAGTTGCGTCCATTCGACTTATTTTGACCTCTACAATACGTGGTAGCTCTATGTCCCAGCAATTCTGGAACACGCTGTATATCTTTCCTGCAATGTTTGTTCCGAAAAGATGTTCCCAACTAGCCCATTGTTTTCCTCGCCGAAGTTCAACATTCTTAGACTATTTGTAGTTGTTGGTAGAATTCTGCCATCTTCTCTCCATCTTTACTGTGTAAATTAAATGTGGAATGAAAACATTTTCTTATGTAAAATAATCTATTTATTTGTCATCGCTAAATATGGAGTTTGATGGTCGTCGAGAAACCACAGGACGTCACCTCAGCCGATATTAGAAAAATGTGATATGCGACGAATATTCACTCGTTCTTGGGGATCCACGACTATAAGATAGCTAGAGTTGTCTCTGGCATGGGCTCTTTCCCACGCGGACTTCTGAAGATGTTCTAGATGTTCTCGAAAAGTTGGAATGTTTAGATCTCGTTGAATCTGTGCATTTCCCACGTAATAGAAACCCTCGACTAAGATTCGGAGAGTCCGGTTGTGAAGGACCTCCAGTTTTCTAACGTGCCTAGGGGCGACTGAAGACCAGACCAGGACGCCATAGTTCAACAGCGGCCGAAACGTAATCTTGGAGAGAAGCAACTTCCTAGGTGAAGGGAATTACTTCGTTCTAGAAGGGGAATAACATGTTATGGGCAGTGATGAATTGGGTGTGATCCTCATCAACCTACTTCTTACAGATCCGTAAACTCCGCGGTATTTTACGTCAAGGCTCTGGGGAAGCTCCATCTAGCCGTTCATTTCAGGAAGCTATCAGTGGCCCTCTAGGGGCGCCTACTGATTTGCTTCTTGTTTCCCTAGGCTGTGTAGATGACCGTGTTATCTGCCTAGACCGTGATCTTGGTAGCGGGTTTTCGCAGGAGATTTGACATGAAAATTATGATAAGGCGAGACCCTAGAAGTGATCCCTATGGAACGCCAGACCGGATCCCGCGGGTGCTCGACTTTACGAATTTGTATTTGGTACAGAGGGATCTGCCAATCAAATATGATCTAACAAATCTAACCCCTAAGGGGTTTATTTCATCATTTTGTAGATGAACCCGTCATATCAGATTGTGTCAAAAGCACTTGTAAGGTGGAAGAGAATGGCTCACCATTAATGCCATGTATGATATATGTATACAATCGACATAACTTTTAATTATTATTTATTTATTTGTTTATTTATTTTTTTCTGAAATTTCAATTACAGTAATAAATCAGAGTTGTACTGTTGTCTTTCTTTTTAATTTAGGTCCCATGAGTCTTGTCCTATACGCTACCGATTCAGAGTTTCAGCAGGTTATTCATTTTCTAGCTAATGTGGAGACATTGAAAGACCGAAAAAACATAGGCTTCCACGTGGTGTTTCGAAGTGGAGTAAGTATCAATATTTATTAGTAATGAGGCATAATTCCCTCCCCCGTAATGATAGGATAATTGTTGGAAATGGTTTTCTAACTGTGTATATACCAACATACATAGAGAAAGATCATTTCATATTAAAAGTACATGTATGACAGTTTTTTTTATTCTTTTGATTTTATTTGAAATGGACCTTTTTAGGAGCATGAAAAATTTAACTTCTCGTAGACAGCAAAGTTGCTTTTGAAATGTTAGTGTATGTGTGTGTGGATTTGTTCTGGTACCGACCTCGTTCAACAAAGCTTATATTTATAAGTAGCCTGGGCAAACAGCGGTAACAGTGTACAATTACGTAATGACAACATCGCCGACTCCCCGTCCTAGTCATTACTGAATTGATGCTGTATAGGAGTAGTTCTATGTATGTGTAGGCTGTCGAAACTTATTTCGTAATTACCGCTGTTGGTCCAGACCAGCGGTTCTCAACCTATTTTTCTTTGGGGCACACCAAAGTACGTTTCAAACTTTCGCGACACCCCTACATGTTACCTTTTACCTAGATGCAAAAAAGCGAACACATAAAGTACCTACAATACTTCTTTTTTATTATGGAACGACTATGAGAAACAAATTTTTAAATTTATTGCGTAAAGTTCTTAAAGTAATAGTTGGCATTATAGTGTTAGATACGTGCATTTTTATCGTTTCCACAATTTACTAAATTGCTACTAGTAATTATCATAGTTAATTATTGTGTTTTGCATCGATGCGTAGTGCATAATTTTCTCTTTCCATTTGTGCTACCTTTGTCAAGATTTGTCTGCAGTTAAAGCTATTATTTAACAGTGAGTACTCTGCTATTTTCATATCTGCTGAGTTTTTCCGCGACAGTTTCTTTTTTATAGCTTGTTCTTTTTACTTTGCTGCATTTTTTTAATTCAGTCCTTTTCTTTTCTTTTGACACATTAAATATATAATACAGTATAATATAATCATAATATCATTAATTGTATTGATACTTCCTAGTGTTTCTTTTTTCTTATCCGCGGCCTTCATGTATTGTCTGTTAGACACTGTTTATGGGCCCGAGCAGTGTGAAGTGTGTCCCCGTGCAATCCTTTGTATCAATATAACTTTTTGTAAATTGTTGTTTGTATTATATTTAATATCATGAATTGCATAAAGTGTACCACCGTAATTAATGACTCTGTGGAAAAGGCTATCAAGTGTGATGGATGTCATAGGTCGGTACATTCTAATTATTCTGAACTAACGGCACCAGAACTGAAGTGCTATGAATTCAGACCTAGTAGCAAAAGACGCATGAAATATATATGTATTGATTGCGAGCAGGGCGTTCATCAAATTCCTAAACTTATTTCTATTATTAATGACTTGAAGTCGGCAACGGAACAAATAATTAGTGAAATGGTAGAGAGGAGTAAACACGCGAGTAATATCATTATATATGGATCGCTTGAAAAGGGATCAACGAAACAGGAACAAGTTGCGCAGGGTGCTACTACTGTCGTTGATGTACTCACAAACTTAAATATTTGCGAGAACAGTCTTAAACCCATCCGTTTAGGCAAATTTGATCCATCTAAGCAAAATCGAGCTAGGCCAATTAAAGTTGAATTATCATCTGCTGAGGCTGCGCGTCTTGTTTGGCGAAAATTTAGGAAGTTAAAATCAGATGGAAAGTTCTCAAATCTCTCAATTTCTTCTGATAGAACCCCTCGCCAAATAACCTATTATAAACATGTTAAATCTAATTTTCAAGCTAGAATAGCAAGCGGTGAAACTAACATAGTAATTAAATATTTTAATGACGTTCTAACTAGTGTATCCCAGTCAAACTAAATGAGACCAACAGGTTATCAACTATTGTCACAGACAGTTCTGACTTATAATCATCCTGATATGTCAGCATTGGATATTGAGTTCTTTACCAGTGCCTTGCATCTTTATTTCGTGAACAATACTGTAATTCTTTTGGGTGACTTTAATTTACGAAATTTTATTTATGAGTATCCATTGTGCCCTAAAACAGTTGTTTTTCAGAATTTTTGTTACAGTATGAATTTGACACAATATAACTCAGTTTTTAATGGTGATAACAGATTATTTGATTTAGTTCTGGCTTGCGAATCTTTTAATATTTCGGTTAATCGTGCGGAGTTCCCTTTTGTAATTCGCGATAGATATCACACAGCACTTGAAATTAATCTTACTTACAGTGTTAAAACTGATAATCCTAATTTTCCATCCGCCAATATATTCTACTATGATTTCCGTCGAGCTAATTACGATGAACTTTGTAATTTAATTAGTAATATAGACTGGGCCTTTCTTCTGGAATATCATGATGTAAATAGAGCAGTTGATCAATTTTATATGCGCCGGAATGATGTCTCTCAAACATGTGTTCCTACAAAGCATATGTATTCACAAGATGCTGCATTTCCAATCTGGTTTTCATCGGAAATTAAACGTAATATTAAAATTAAAGCATTTTATCGACAGAAATGGCTACGTATCAAACAGCCGATATACATACCTCAAGGAATTCAAGAGGCTGCGTACTAGTGTATAAGAATAGATATCGAGTGCCTATTCCAAATACTTAAATGAAGTTCAGCAAAAGATAAAATCTGATACATCTCTCTTATGGAAATATATTGACCAGAAACGTGGTAATACACGAATACCAGGCACTCTGAATGATAGTGATCAGCTTCTCAAAGATCCACAAGATATTGTTAACTCCTTTGCTAAGTTTTTTTTTCTGAAGCGCATGTTGCGGACAATGTCGGTGTATCCCACGATCCATTACCTACAAATATTCATAGAGTACAACCTGACTTTGTTACCGAGACTATTCTCGGTAACTCCTATTTATTATGTCTCATTTTAGTAATAAATTTACTGCTGGTGACGATCATATACCAGCCTGTGTGGTGAAGCATTGCCGCAAAGCCTTCGCTAAACCTCTCACAAACTTGATAAATCTTAGCTTGCGAACTAATATATTTCCTACCAAGTGGACAAGAGCTAGGATCATTCCTGCCTACAAGAGAGGTAATAAAGACCAACTGCGCAATTATCGACCAATCTCCATACTATCGAATTTCGCTAAGTTATACGAGCAAGTATTATATAACTCCATTTACGCCGGTGTCCATATGTATTTGTCGCCATTACAACATGGATTTATGTCAGGTCGTTCCACAATAACGAACTTATCCACTATCACACAATATATTAGCGATTTTTTGGATAATAGAGGCCAGGTAGATGTAATCTACACTGATATATCTCGTGCTTTTGACACAATAAACCACCTTATACTTATTAACAAAATGGATTCGTTTGGATTTTCCTCTTCTTTGATGAGTTTTGATGAGCTCATACTTGTCAAATAGAATGGCATACATATGTGTATTATAACGGATTTACGTTACAGGAGTATTGTGTGTCCTCAGGAGTACCTCAAGGATCCAATCTAGGACCATTAACTCTTCTTACCATATTTGGATGATTTACTTGGAACTCTAACATGTTCAGCTCTCGCTTATGCTGACGACTTAAAAATTTATTCTGTGATCACTGGACCGGATGACGCCGCGCTTCTTCAAAGTAACTTGGACATCATTGATCAGTGGTGTGAACGAAATAAACTTCATTTGAATATTTCCAATTGTTGTAGAGTAACCTACACTAAAAAAACTAACCCGCTGAATTACACCTATTATCTATGTGGTACATCACTATTAAGCCCTGACAGCTTTCTTGATGTCGAAGTTCTTTTTGATGCGTCATTTACTTTTGTTCCACATATTAATCAACTGATAAAGTCTGCATCTACATCGTTGGGATTTATAATGAGCACTTGTCGGGATTTTACGGATATTACGTTTATTAAGTTATTGTACTTTGCATTTGTCGTCAGCAAGATGGTATATGGAAACTTGATTTGGTGTCCAATCTATACAACACACTCGCATGCTTTAGAACACATACAACGAAGATTTTTAAAATTTGCAAACTTTAAAACAACTGGAAATTACCCTGAACGTGGTTGCAACCTAAATGACATCATGAGTCAATTAAACATACATTCACTTGCGAATAGAAGGGAGTATCAAAGTGCGCGATTCTTGAGTAAACTATTAACTAATAACATTGACTGTCCATATTTACATTCACGGATTTGTATCAACGTGCTCAGGCTTGCAACGCGCTCTGTTTCTGAATTTTATCTGCCGATTGCCCGTACAAATGTTTTGCTGCGCTCACCTATTTACAACATGTGCCGAAATGGGAATAAGCATTTTGCAGAAGTAGTGTCTTGTGTTTAGATTTCATTACATGTGTATGTCTACTTTTTAATTTTTACATACTACTTCAATTGTATATATTTTTATTTTTATTTCCTTGTATGGATTACTGTTGTGTGTACATATATGCCAACATATTTCTACTTTACTTTTATTAATTTTTGTCCTGTTAGTGGGTTACCTGTTAGACAATAAAGTTTGTTTATTATTATTATTATTATTATTAAATAGAAAAATATAAACATAAAAGAAAGTTATGACTCTAAAGCACGAACATAAAAAATAATCATCAACTTCAGAAATGTAAAGACATAAATCTTAAAACTAGCGAGATACTTGTCCCTCGCGATTTCTGCAAAGTACATACATCTATGCGCGGACGAATTCTTGACAAACACACTCTCATCTCGCAGTCCACACCAAGTAGGTAAGACCTGTAGTCACATTTTACATTCTTCAATATCTTATATGATAGATCTCTACCACTAATAGGTCAATAAAACAAGGCTGGTAAACGTTTTCGGTATTCCGAAAACGTTATGTAAACGTTCTGAAAATATAACTATCGTTCAAACCAGCCTTGTTTTATTGACCTATTAGTGGTAGAGATCTATCATATAAGATAAGTATAAAAGGTCACGAAATATATATATATATATACATTTAATTCTTCAATATAGAGAATCCAGACTCGCACAAGTAGGACGTTGAGAAAGGCAGTAAAAGAGATATTGCTTTATTCGCGATATTCGGATATTAATTTCTGATTGAGATACAAAGAACATCGGGAGCATTTTCTCTAAATTTCGATCTCAGGACTGTATCCGATGATATTTCTATAAGTTACTCTTTCTCGGAGCAGTTTAATTCTGTTTTGAATGCATTTTCTTCGTCAGGTGTAATCGGCCACTCCCAGCCAGTAGTCGATATCGAGGGAAAGTATTTGGATATCCCTAGTTGCAAGTCAGATAGGTGCCCTATTATGCGTTCCTTTATCTGATTTTTTCCTCTGTGTTCAACTCACTTGATGCAGTAGCCATAGATGGAAAAGCAGTTAGATCGTTCTCTCCTATGGCCGAGATCCAAAGGGCAAGCTTTTTCGAAAATGCGCTGATTTTATCACTTAATGATATAATAGTTTCATGCCGTCCCTGCATACTTGAATTCAAAGCATTAAGTTTGTTGAAAATATCGGAAAGGTACGCCAGCTCAGCACAGCAAACGAGGGACATTCACAATATTCAAAGTTATCATTGCTTTCAAAAGATGCAAGTAGTTGTCTTTAAGTTCTAGAACTCTGATAAGTATTTATCCTTTGGAAAGCCAACGGATTTTGCTGTGGCATAACAACACTTTATGATCTGCGGCCATTTCATTACAAAGTTTCTAAACACTCGCGATTTTACAGGACAGTTTTTACATAGTTGATCGCTGAAATAATCGTTTGAATGACGTCACCCAAATGATTTCCGTCTGTAGTCTTCACCACTCTATGTAAAAAGCAATGAGTAGTTATTACTAATGGGTTTTTATTCCGCACAAAAGTCAGAAACCCCTTTATACTTCCTGTCATTGCAGCAGCGCCATCAGTACATACAGCAATACAATCCGGCCACTTGAGTCCGTTATCTTGAAAGAAATTATCAACAGCAGCAAATATATCATCTCCAGTGGTTGTTGTTTTCAGTTCTCGACAAAATAGGTATTGCTCAATAATTTTTGATCCGCAAAAAATCTAACAAAAGCTAATAATTGAGCTTTTGCTGAAATGTCGATGCTTTCACCTAACTGTAGAGCAAATTGCGTGTTTGTTAAGTTTTCTATGACATTACTTTGAATATCAAGTTACATGTCCTTAATGCGCCTGTGAACTGTATCATTGGACAGAGGTGCTTTCGAAATATGTTACACTGCTTCCGGTTCTAACATAATAGCAACAATTTCTTTACATGCCGGTAATATAAGCTCTTCGCTGATGTTATGGGGTTTCTGTTTCTTGGTAATCATTTCAGAAGTTTTTAATGATGCCAAAAGGGCTTTATCTGAGAGCTTTATTCGTTTTTCCATCATGAGGGAAGAGGCTTGAATGGAAGTATACAGGCGTTGGAAATATTCTCGCGGTTTTTGAGAGATACTGTGCTGGTTTCGTTCCAAATGTCTTTTCAGCTTGTTAGGTACCATAGACTCATTTGACAACACTATGCCACACACCAAACATTTCGGACTAGGTTTGTCCCCCGCCCCTGTCCACGTAAATCCAAAATTTATATATTCTTTTTATAGTGGCAGTTATGTTGGACTTTGCTTGGTCCTGGTTTTACGTTTTTCTGATTAGTAGATGATAAATACAGCGTAATTTTTTTCTGTTTGGAATATTCGTATATTCATCTCCACTCTCCTCAGATGCAGTAGAGCTGTCGATGTCTAAGGCTTCCTTTTCCCTTATTACAAATCTGTCCATGATGAAAAGAGCGCACTAGCAACTAGCAAAGACACGAAACAGCGAAACAGAAGAAACGCGACGACTGATTACTGATTACCAAAAATAAAATGAGTAACAAGTTGATATCGGCCCTCTTATTGTATATAACGAACTGACGATTCCTCCTGCTTTGCGAGGTGGTGATGAAATTAATAACGCACTGAATTACTTCACTTATTTATTACCACGACGATTATTGCGACAACTTCGCGGTGGTGCACAAAACTGCTTGACTGAACTGAGATGCAACTGATTTTTAACTGCTTAACTGACGATGAGCTGAGCTACGACTGCCACTGTAACTCTAACTCCAACTGATAATGAGCTAAGCTACGACTGCTACTGTAACTCTAACTGCCTGTGTCGGCATATGTTGGTGATATACATATGGTCGGATAGAAAGTGTAGTTCCAAATAATGATTAAAGCCATCAATTAAATGCTTCTACCGGTACCTTAATCTACGTCTGATGAATACATGAGACCTAGAAATGCACTTTCGTAACCGTCATAAATTACATGTAAATGATTTCTTACAGCCAAAATCTACAATGACTTGAATGGAAGTCTAATTAAAATGTGATTATATACAATATAATGAAAGCAGTTAAGTCGACTTTCCAGAAGGGACATTGATTAATAGTAAGATGACAAACTAGGTATAATTATTTGTGACACATAATATGCGCAAAATAATCGGATTTCGGTATACGCCCAAACAAACTGAATGAGCACTACTCTAGAATTTCCGGAAATCCACTTTGAGTATCCACCGACATATTTTACTGACCGACAATGCCGACAAAGTTCACAGGAGGCCGCCCGCCGCAAAAATGGAACTTTTCGGCTGAAGGTTATTCACCAAATGGGGTTCGTTTGTTTCAGAGTTGAATGAAAAAATATATGATTATTATACGATACATGCTTAAATGCGTATAATCACATATAATGATGGGCGATTTCTTGCAAATTGGGCTACTCCAAGGAACGATTTGGCGATAATTTTTTATGTTCTAGAATCTAGAACGATATTTTATCTAAGGAAGATTAGACGACATTAAAAATCTCGCGACACACCTGACCTGGCGGTTGAGAACCCCTTGGTTAGACAATATCTTAAGTAGATATATTTGAAAAAGGCGGTAGCAAACTTGCATTGTGAAATTCACAGACATTTGGTTGCAAAAAACCTTAATGATTGCCTCCATTGGTCAGTACAGTATGTAGTTGTAGCAGTTAACAAGATCAGAAGCTCTCAATGAGAGATTGGTTGGAGAACTTTGTGATGAAAACGACGACCTCTATCAATAGGGTTAGTTAGTTCCCCTCATTCGCGCCCGAGCGCTAGGCTCTACTACTGGCTCACCTCGGATTTCATATTCGTCTCTGTCAATAGAGTCTCACGTTAGCGTGATAGCGTATAATTTCGCTAGTTTAAATTCAATTTAGCGCGAAGTGAATTTTGAGGACATGAGCGCGCGTCAGTAGTGAGGGTATCTGAGTTTCAGGAAAAATACTCTCCTCACCGCCCATAGCCGGCCCTATTGCCAGAGTATTGAATATACAGATGTTTTTTATCAACAAGCTTGAACAAATTATTTATTTGCAGAGAAAGACAATGTAAAGAGGAATACAGTACCATCGCAAACGTTACCACTTCAAGTGGTCATCAGGTCCTTCTAACAGGGAACAACCAATAATTAAATGAAAGGTAATTAGGTAGAAAGAAGCTGAAGCTACAGGTGATTGTGATTACTTCAAGGTCAACCAAATTATATTGGTCCTAAACGTTCCAAGATTTTGGAGTTCAAGTAAATACACCTAAAATATCTACATTATGTAACATTTTAACCACTGATAGTGCACAAAATAGTTATACTGGACTGAATAATTTTAATTTATTAGACACTATAGTAGAAGCAATATGTAAAGTTTATAGCAATACAAGATGATGGCTTAGGTATTAAAGAAACAATTGCTTTAGTGTTCATCAACTTGTAATGTGATTTGTCATATAGTATATTTACTGTATTGTATGCCATTTCTCCCAAGCTAGGTAGGATATATATATGTATATATATATCTATATATATATGAAAACTGATTCCTGTTTTAAGTAGGATACCAAGAAGTACAATTATTATACACGGTATTAATAAAATACGGAAAAATATGCCTCAATGTTTTCAAGACTTCATGACGTTCGAATAATATTATACTGTACCGCAATCTTTGTACAAAGATCCAAGTATTTATGCTATCGTATTAGACTGTAATCACAATACGAATCTAACAGAAGAATAAAATTCATGATTGGAGTGTCTCCTGAGGCAACGGTTACCTTTATTAGTGAACCATACGGTGGGCGAGCTTCCGACAAATTTATTTTTGAAGAGATTCGATCTCACAAATGCAAAGTACTAGAGACGCCATCATATTTAATAAAGGATTTATGATAGATGATATTTGTTAACGTTTCAAAGTGAAGTTGATCAGTTCTTTCAGCAAAACTACAGTGGAATTTAGTCCCATTGATTAAAAACATCTTCAGCATTGCATGTGGTATTACCAATTTATCAAGCCCGACACTGGATTCTAATAAATTTATAACTGATTGATTATCAATCATAAATTTCTATTTAAAAGTATCATAAGGTTTTGCGCACATCAGCTTTAATTACATGTGTATATTAAGATCTATATATCAACTGTGTTAATTAAATGCACTAGAATTTAAAAATTATCTTTTAATCGTGTTTATCACACCTTACAACACAATATAAACAGAAAACCTCAAATAGAACTTTCGCAACATGTTAATTACGTAGTATAAACAATAATGTAATGTGTCTATAACTGGTTATATTTACAGCCGCAGTGGCGCTGCAATCGTAAATTCGATCTATACTTCATCTAAGACAAGCATGTCAAACATGCGACCGACGCGCAAGCTCAATCTTGTTAATGGATAGATGTACAATACCATCAATATTTCCTGTTAACCTTACTACCAAATACAATGTAACAAGACCTGGCCTCATAAATTTGCAAACTATGTCGTCGGGCAATTTCCACAAAACTCTCCAAATCTGTATTAATGGATTTAATTGCTGCGTCAACGTTATTAACACTAAAGGAGGAGTACAGCTGTGTATCTTCTGCATAAAAGTGAAAAGTAGAAGAAAAGTTCCCGAACAGCAACAATTGTGAAGTATAAATTGTAAAGAGAAGCGGTCCCAATATAGATCCTTCAGGAATACCCGATTTCAAGTCAGCAAAATCTGAAGAATGGTTATCTATTACTATTTTTTGTTTCCTACCATTCAAATAATTAACAAAGAAAGACAATTCGCTGTCATTAATGCCAATATAATGAAGAATAGCCAGCAGAACCTGATGCGAAAGCCTATCAAAGGCATTAGAGAAGTCCAGAAGAATTAAAACAGTAATATGTCCGCGGTCAGTTGCAGAAATGATGTCATCTGATATTTTAGACAAAGCAGTTGCAGTCAAAACCAGGTCGCAATCGAGACTGAAAGGAAGGAAGAATGGTATACCTTGTAATATGAGCCCTCAGTTGAAGTGCAACAACCTCTTCGAATATTTTATAAAATGTTGGTAAAACGCTAATAGGCTAATAGGCATTAAATTTGAATAAGTTTCCGGTTTAGAAACCTTTGAAAGTGGAACTACATGAGCCTCCTTCCAACAAGATGGAAATAGACCGCCACCAAGACAGATGTTTACTATATGAGTTATATGAGGAAGTATAACAGGACAGCACAAAACAATCATTTTAAGATTAATACAATCGATGCCGGCTGCATTAGAGGAAATCTCGTTAATGGCTAATTCAGTATTCTCTTCTGATACTAAATTAAATTGAAATGTACCGACACCAGGCCTGGTATGGTTATTATAAAAGTTTAGAACGTCAATGTCAGCCGCCACATCAAATCTAGAAAGATATTGATTTCATTAGCTTTTTGCAAGTGCATTGAAAGTGCACCTGCATTTTTGCGATAAAAATTCATCGACTTCAAGATCTGCCAACCAGTATGTACGGTAACAGTACCCAACCGATGTTCAAAATATGTCCTCTTCTCCGCTCTAATCGCAGTAGAGGTATAATTCCTCAGTGTTTTATAATAATCCCAATCTCTGGACAAATTAGTGCTTTTAAATTTATTTAAAGCTTTATTACGTAAGGATATTAAATATTTGATGTTGTCAGTCAACCAAGGCGAAGTTGAGGGAGTACTATGATAGCAAACAATAGGAGCATGAAAATCAAACAAAGAATTAATGCACCTATTTAAATTAGTCACTTTCTCGTTAATATCAACCATTGAAAATATGTAATACCATGACATCAAATTCAAATCACGAATAAACATATCGTAAACAAAATCCCTAAACGAAAGGGAATAAAGAATTACAGGCAACTCAGTAACAGCATTAACGTCAAATTGAACAAATACTAAAGAATGATGTATAACATCATGAGTCGATATAACTTCAGCTTCAGTACACGTCAGAGGATTGGAAGCAATCGCAACGTCAAGTAAAGTCGCAGAACTCCCCGTAACATGGGTTGGTTTGTCTATATGTCGGTGGCGTGACGAGTGCATACAAGTTTACACATAGAATAAAAGATAAGAAATAAATTATAAGACGGGCCGAAACAGTTACCGTTTTGGAAGTCTTCCATGATATCACAAACTGGGTAACATCTGTTAAATATTTCAAGCATTAGATATGAAACAGCTGTGGAAATGTTTCAATCAAGTGAGTACGAAGTACGGAAAAATGCTTTTTAATGGCGAAAACGACCGTTCTACATCTAGTGATCTTTCTCTAAAACACTTTCAAATTTTCGTATTACACACCAACTTTTTTCGCCTTTCCACAGTGCATACTTGTGTGTGAGTAAGTTTTCAATATCCTCCGCTAGTCCGAAGTAATGGTTCTGAATATCTATAGTAATAATATCTATCTTGAAATATTTCCTGGCTTTCCTTGATAGCTGAAGCTTCTGTCGGATCGAATTTTAAAACTATCTTCTTTACTTGATCAAAATATTTGTTGTTACAAAACGCAGCCTGCAACCATGTTCCCCAACGTGTAACAATCGGCTGTGGTGGTTCAGGTATATCGGGGCAACAGAAACACTGCCTTTGTACTGGCAATTAATGCATTTACTAGTGGATAAGATGTAGGAATTGTTTGTGCCACAAGATTTAGGGCATGGATTTTACACGTTACACGAAAGAAGTTACCACTGTGTTCTTTAAGAGATCAGCCCAAAGAAAGCATCTTTGCGGCAACATGTGTATATATAAAAATAGATTGTGGTTTGTTCGGATGCTTAAAACTCGAAAATGACTATACCAAATTGGATACTTCCTTCTGCGGGTTTATTCGTAATTGCTGCGCAAAGGTTTAGGAAAAAAGAGAAGTCGAAACAAATTTTGGGCGAAACGAAGTTTGCCGGGTCTCCTAGTCAGTTATAAATATTAAACGTTGCTTAGTTGAAGCTTCAAATTTGTTCAATGAGTTCAATATCATCTTTAAAATCTCATCGGCAGTACAATTTACAACTCTTTTGGAAGCAAGTAAGATGAAGGATGACGGTTGATGTGGTTCCATTGTGCATACCATTACATTAGCCACAGAATGTTTTTTGCGATCTGTTGTTTCGTCCACACACAACCAAAATTTTTTATGTTTCCGTTTCGATTTCATTTTTTTTTCAATATGTTCACGAGCAAATACCACTAAATTTTGTATCGGTGTTCGACTAGGTTATTTACACTCCGCATATTTATTCCAAAAGGAGACAAGTGCTTCTTTGTCTAGTAAACGAAATGATAGATTACATACAATAAGACTAACAAATAACAAATAAATCAAATTACAATTTTTCGTGGTCTTGTATGCTACTTTTTGCAAAAGAATGCTGTTTGCTTTCGATGTGACGTTGGCAATGGCTTCTAGACATTGAATTTTAGTGTTATCATAAATTAAGTCGGCATGTTCACTGTAAAGTTTTCAACTGTGTCTGCCATTGGTCGTTTTCACGACGTACCAAACTGCGACATTTTTAAAGCAGACCTAAGCGTACAATTACAAAATAAGTTACAAGAGCCTACATATACACGCATACAACATCGATTTAGTACTGATGCTGTGAACGCGTGAAATAAGTAATCGCGCACTCCCCATCCGCTTATTATCTATTACACTAACTGTTACCGCTGCAATCGGGCAAACAACATCGTCTGCTGAGCTACGACTTGTAGACTAGTCTAGTTTTTTGTAGTGTAGTGTACCTAGTTGCAGTTTGTAGTAGCGTGTGTGACTTACAATGCTCATACGCAAATGTACATTTAATAATAATCTACAGACAAAATATCCATTTATAAAACAAAATTATTGTTAGACGTAAAATGTGAAAAATGTAGAACAAAATTTACCGTGTCTCATGGTAGCGCCGGTGATATTAATCAACATTGGAGGTCCATACAAAACCATAGAAATGCGGAACGTGTGGCAGCGTCTAGTTCGTCAATGTTTAATTTAAAAAAGTAACCAGCAAACGGAAGACATGGAAGTTGCCGCAGCAGAAGGTTTTGGGCTTATTACACTATTCGAGGAAACCACGGCTTCCGCTCAAAGGACTGTACGTCTAAATTTATTCCATTGTGTTTTGTGAACTGTGAACTGTGAACTTACATTCCGATGTGCACGTACAAAAGCGGAAGCAAAAGTTACAAAGATTTTTGCGCGCAATGCGATTGAAGATCTAAAAGCAAATTTTTTTGAAGCTAAGTGTATCTCCATTTTCACTGATGCATCAAATCACGGATCTGAGAAAATATTTACCAATTAGGTTTATTATTTTGAACCCTAAAGGTGTACAAGTTAAGACATTGAACCTTCAAGAGCAGTCGGGTGAAACATGGGAAATTATTGTGCAATATTTGGTTAATGTTTTAAACAAGGGGTCTCCAAACTTTTCAGCCTTGGGGCCATACTGATTACTTCAGCGAGTTCCAAGGGCCAACACCGTTTTAATTTTCAAGTAAATAAATCCGAGTTATTATCATTGTTTTTTATCCAACTTATCACAACAACAATAAGCTATTAGCTGTCGCGAGCGGATTGATGACACTGGCGGGCCGGATTTGGCGCGCGGGCCGTAGTTTGGAGACCCCTGTATTTAAACGAACACAGCATATCGGAGAAAATAGTGGCATTTTGTTGAGATAACACAAAAATTGCGATGGCTCTCAAAGGCGTGGCGTTTTTAGTGAACCGAATTCGATTCTTAATCGAGAATTGATCGGCATTGGATGCGGTTCATATATGGTACTTCACAACTCCATTAAAACAGCCGGAGATTGCCACTTAATGTCGAATATATTGTTGTAAAAACATATTCTTTCTTTTATAGTCGCACTGTTACAGTGGAAGTTTTGAAAGACTTTTATGACGATATTGGTACTGAGTATCATAAGTTATTAGTTATTAGGACATAGCAAAACAAGATGGCTCGCGCTTATGTGTGCATTGGAACGGGTTTTGAAAATGTATCAACCCATAAAGAGCTATGTTTTAAGTACTTTTTAAGTGTCCCAATATTTTCAAATCGCTTTTCGAATACCGAAAGTCAGAACCTGTTTTTATTTCATATACGCACAAGTAGCCACATTTCATCAGGCTATTTTAACAATCGAGGCACATAATTTTTTGCTTCTGAAGTTGCAAAAGAAATCGAGCAGTTGAAACAACATTTAATTTTAAAGAAGAAGACTCCATTTCTTCCATACAATGTCAGAAAGTTAGTGACTCAGGTAGCAGGAAATGATGACGTGGAAGAACGGTATATGAGCAACATTATTTCTGATTTTTATCATCAAACTAGTCAAACCAGAGTGGAAAGACGTTGAAAAAGTAATGGAATTATCGACAAGGGATTTATTGAATGCAAAAAAGATACAAAAATATTTGACGAGTTTTCACTTGTTACCAATTATATTAAAACAGAATTTGGAATGGAATAATTCAAATCTAGAAAACCGGTGGGTTGAACTATTTCACCACTTAAAAATAATAATTTAAATCAAAAACTTTCGCAGAATTATCGAATATATATGGTGTCTGCCTGGAATAATATTCTCTTTAATGGATTAAATATGGACGATTGAGTAGACTGAACCAATATTAATAACTAAAGTCAATATAAATCAGGTTTGTCAAGAGTTTATACGTTTATACGTGTATTATTAAGCATTATTAAAAAAATTGTTCTTCTCAGAAATATAAGTGATCATAAATTTCTTTTTCTTTTCTTATTCATTCAAACTTAATGTGCTCTTTGATATTTTATACACAATAAAACCAATAAAGTATGTATCGTACAATATTTTATATTTTTATCGATTTTTATTAATTTTTAAAACACGTACTATTTTTTAATGAAAAGTTTAGCTATGACGGAAAAATGTTGGAAAACTATGGGTTACTTTCTCGGTTTCGGAGATTAGTATATGTACCCACTACAGCCCGTAGAGGACGATTTAATTTGGTTTACCACGAATAACCGATTCTTGCAATCGTACAGGATGATTTATTTTTAATCACAACACGTTTTATAGGCTCAACCACCATGAGACTAAATTAAAATTGGACGCAACATTTTATATTGCGCGATCAGAAAAGTAGTGGTGGGTACACACCAATTGTTAGATTCTTGCGCTTAATAAAAGAAAGCGTGAACGGTGCATGTTTTTTTTTTTTCAAACTGCAATATTAAATCAATGCGTTTTGATTAGTATAGTGCATAGGTAATAGAAAGAAGAACATTGCTTTTATTTCATATAATTTGAGGTTTGTTGTTAAGAGAGGTGAGAAAAGCTTAGCCCGGCATAACAGGGGCGTATCAATCGTGAATGCTGATAATATTGAGTGGTGTCAATAGATATCACTAGTTCATTCTTGTAAAAAAACGTTTTGTGAAAGGACAATTCCTCCCGTAGGAAATAATGTGTCTCTCAGCGTATGTATGAAGTCAAGGGATGAAGTGAAAATACAATGGTCTGTGGAAAAAAGTGAATAACTAATTTAAATGTTAGAAGACTGAGAATGCGTATAGCAGATCCATCACACATGAAGTGAATACAAAAATATATATATATATTACGATCACAGTACACTAGCGAATTTAATAGAAAGTGAACTATACAACAAAATGGCATTTGTTTAGGCCACTCCACTTTCTATTTCAACATGCAGAACATTTCAGTATAAATATGACTGATATGATGGTAAGTGACCACTTTTTTACAACATTTTGTACATAGGTATATGAGTAAAAGGATAACATTACAAATAATACTAAATCGGTATTGCCAAGGGATTATAATAGTAAAGTTGACGTATATTGTGTATGGACCGAAAATAACGACTCTGGCCAAAACACAAAGATTAAGAAGGCTGGGACACATAGCTAGATTAGAAGAGAGGAAAATTCCTAAAGGTGTGGTGGAAAGTATGGGAGGTCCTAAGAAAAAAAAAGGATGGAAGCGGTGAAAGAGGATCTCCAGATAGTGAAGGTACAAGTGTGCAGAACACTAGCCCAAGATAGGAAAAAATGAAAAGGCATATACACATATATATGTATATACATATATATATATATATACAGGAACCATACAATCTTGAGCCGTGAATAATAATATGAATTTATAATCCTGAGCCAGCTTCGCAATCTTGGGCCATATATATGGCGCAGGATTGTTAACGTATTAGAACGCCTCCAAGTGACGTCAATGTATGTCTGGTAAAGTATCGAAATGGTTCAGTTTTGATAGAAATATCAAGTAAAAGTAGTAGATCGCTTTTCTCGCTTGGGAACGCTGGCGTCGGATATTTGTATATGTATCGTATATCCTTCGGCAATGTCCTACGCACAACCCTAAACCAGACTATTTAGCAACACTGTATGCTAATAGATTTGTATTTACGTTAAGTTCGTATTAGATTAGGGCTAGAGTTTTGTTTGTAACGGTGAAAAATATCTTGAAGAACAAAATATATTTTTAATTTAGGACTAAGAAACGAAGTAGAATGTTCTGATTACCTAGATGCCTATCTACTTAAAGTAATTGTATATAGATAGACAATAGAAAATATGCCATTACATTCGATAAGTAACGGCTTCCAAATCAAACATATACATATCTGAAGTTGAACTTGGCCGTTATAAAATATCAAAATTTTGTTAAAATTTAATTTTGAAAGCAACTTCCACCATTTAATGTCAATTAAGGATGGAAGTTTAAGTCATAGTAATTCTCTATTGCTGCTTACTTAAATTTGCATTTCAACCAGAAGTTACTGCATGAGTTTAATATTGTACATAGCTAGTAAAAGAATACAATGGAGGTTGTGTTAACCTATATAAATACTTATTCTGGTTGATATAATAATAATATATAGCAAACAGTTTAAGCAAAACCGATTCATAAACTATCCTCTTACAAGAAAATACTGGTAAGTGTGTCTCACCGATTTAAATGAAACTTTGTGGGTTTATAGACCGATGTAGTGTAAAAACAACAGTCATTTTCTTGGCTGCCCAATCTCACATTAGCGAGGGTGCTCTGAACTCAACACTACCCTTCGCTGGTAGACTGAGTATCTCAGAAGCTATAAGAGAAATCAGAGAAAAGTTAAGGGAAGATTTAAACTGTTTTACATGCTCTTAACAATGATAAATATTTTCCCTATAAGAAGATGGTGAGGGATAACCTCCATAAACATATGTATATTTGTTATAGGGAAAATATTCACGTCATCGTTAAGAGCATATACGAGAGATAAGTTGAAATTATTGAGAATAAAGAACACGGTTAATGTTCTCTAGGATTTTATTTTAAATATGCTCAAAGTAATTCCCCTCAGCAATGATACATTTGATCATTATATCTTTCTACTGTTTAACAGCTCCCAACGAATATTATTTCGGAATACCTTCAAAATAAGCGTGAACTGCGGTATCAATCTCTTCTTTAGACGAAAACTTTCTACATCGCAAATTTTGTTTAGTTAAAAAATTGCCAAAACTGACACATTGCTAAATCAGGTGAGTACGGCGGATGTTCTATTATATATTATTATATTTATATTCTTTTTAGCCAAAGACTGCAGCGTTGTCATGGTGGAGCATAATGCCCTGGTCTGAAATTCGATTGAACACTTTAGGCAAACATTGTTCAGTATACCACTTAGCTGTAACTGTGTTTTGTCCATCTAGCTTAATTGCATTTACTAAGCCCGTACTTCTGAAGAATTCCGCATAAATAACCTTTTTCATAGCTCGCTGTTTCTTAGTCATTGTAGGATTTTCCTCATCTTTATGTATCCATACACAACTCTCTTGGGAGGTAGGAAGGTCGAAAAGGGAAATATAAGTTTCGCCACCTGTCACTATTTTAGAAAGAATTTGGTTCCCGCCATTATTTAATAAATTTAAAGTTTCATGGCGAATTCTCTCACGCTCTGATTTTTAGAAGTCAAAAAGGTGATGTGACACAAAACGACTTACCGCTTCTTTAAATGCAGGTAATCGTGTATGATGTTGAACAGCTGAGGGTCCAATTTTCAGTTTACGTACCATTACCGCATAAGTGGCTTTATTGTCTTCTTCAATTATTTTTAACAGCAGCACGCCCTGCTGCTTTTTGATGCTGAACAGAATTCCTTTCGCGTTAAAATTCGTAGTTAAGTTAAGTTAAGTTAAATTTGTAGTCAAGGAAGGTGCTTGTTCACTAAAAACTGAATCTAAACTGTCTTTGAACTCAGAAACGCTTAAACCTCTTTTAAAATTATAGTAAATTATGATTCGAAAGTGCTCTCTGGCTAATTCCATTTTATTTCACTTTTCAAAAATAAGTAGCTGAGAGTTGTAACGAACGTAATTTCAACAACTGAACATCAAATGACAGATAAAAAGTTGCTCTAAGTAAACACTGTGAGATTGTTTTTCACAGTCTACTATATTTTCTTATTCTCAATAAATTCATCTTCTCCTACGTAAAACAGTTTAAATCTTGCCTTAACTTTCTTTTTATATTTCTGATAGTTTCTGAGTTATTGAGTCATACAGCAAAGGACAGTTTTGAGCTTAGGGCGCTATACAGCCCGGTAATGTGAGACTGGGCAGCTAAAAGTGTTACTGTTGTTGTTACACTACATCTGTCTATAAACCCACAAAGTTTCCTTTCAATTGGTGAGACACACTTACAGGTGGTTTCTTGTTAGTGTTCATTATTAAATTTGTAATAAATCTAGCAGTACAGACCGCCCAAAAGACTTCACGCACTTCCTATTTTGGAGGTTCGTCGTCTTATGTATATTTTTAAATTCTCTCTTTGGATACTATGCCCTGTATCATTAATATGGTGACCTACGCTTGAGGATCCTAGTTTTCTATAGCGCTAACCAGCCATGTGTCTTTGAATAGTCTCGATACGATGGTATACTGTGTCTGTCCGATATAAGAATAATTGCTTCCTCCGCATTCAATTTTGTAAATATTCGACTTTTCTTACGTACCTGTTTATATCTTTTAAAATTCCTAATAGGTAGTTTTAACATATTTTTTGATATAAAGCAAGTGATCATTAAGATTTATGCTTTTCGATTCTCCATAGACGGGTGCTTTTATAACATTTTTGTAGCGCGTTTGTATCGCAACTAAGGTCGATGAAGTCTGTCTATCTGTTTCTTAGTTTGAATTCTAATAAGTATTTTGCCGACATCTCTAGCCAACTAACCACTGTAAACTGCCATTTTTTTATTTGAGCACAGTATCAAATCTATTTTGATTTAACGGAAAATTAGCCTAGCGATTCTCGAAGAAATTGATTGACATTTTTTGTTGCATAGTACTATGAATTTGTTCCATAGCGGTTCTCTCTGCATTTGCGAAAAAAAATTGAGACAGTCATGATCGACAGAACAGAAAAAAATAATTATAAAAATTATAATAAACAAAACAACCTAGAAAAGATTAGAGGCTGAGAAGCTTGTGTCTTGTTACCGCAATTTATTAAAAAACCGTGAATGGACATTTATTAAGGAAGTGGTGTATAATATTTACACTATAAAAATAAAAATTTAATTCGAATTAAGAAAATTAGAGACTAGTAATAGTTTGTTTTAAGTTGTAAAATTGTGTATTTGGAAAATACTTTATTTTTACTATTAAATTTTTTATTACGTATTTACCTCATTTTGTTTCCATATCTACTTCTTATAAAGACTGTCAATTTTAAATTATTATATTTTTCATAAATTTTGCAAAATATTGCTTTCGTTAAGGTTGGGACTCCATTAAGTTTTCACTTAACTTAGCGCCGGTTGGCAGAAGTATTGTAGGTGAAAATCGTAAAGATGGTCGATAAACCTGGCAACACTGGATTGGTTTAGAATAGTCAATGAATATACCGATTCATGAATAATTTCTCTCAAGATTGCTATAAGGATGGTTTGGTTCAGGATTATGCTATTTATGTATATACAGAAATAGCATTATATACATCTTTTCAATTTTAGGAAGTTTTAAATGTATATACATTCACAAGGTCAACTGTGGCTCTAGTATACTGATATATATTTCGACTGAGTGGCTATTTTTATTAGTTAAGCATGGTTCAGGATTGTATGAATTTTCAGCTGGCTTGACACTGATAGAAAGATGTATATATATATATATATATATATATATATATATATATATATAGGAATGGAGGGTATTTATCGACCGATAAATATTTAGGAATCCGTATGTTTTATATCAGGGATTTCGGTCACAAAGCAATGGAGTATTAAAGGATACTCATTTATTATTGCTCAATATTTCGATAATGTTTATTGCCTTCATCAGGAGCATACTACAATAAAACAACAAAAGCAAAGTCACAAAGAGAGGTAATAAAATCAGAACTTGAAACTTACAAACTGAGTTGCTAAAAACGCCAAGCGACAAAGAACTCAAAAGTGTGTTGAAAAAACCGCATGTCAATTGTGTGTAGTTCGTCATCGACACCGTTGAAATACCATTAATTTAATGAAGTGACATTGTAACATTCTAACGACTCTTGTATCCAGGAACGGTATGCTGTTGGAAGTCTCAGTCCCAACGGTGAACTGTATGTGAGTATTGAATGCATTGAAGGAGTCTAGTGTGTGTTGTATCATGTCCATTGGGACGGCAGTTATAATATCATCTACATACTTAAAAATGAAGGGTAGTTGAAAAGGTAGCTGTTGGATCACTGTATCTAGCAATTGGTCCATAACTATATTGGCAACAATAGGACTCAATGGTAATCCCATTGGAGCACCAAATGTTTGTAAGTAAACAACATTGTTGAACGTGAAATAACAATTATTAAAAATTAGGTTGATAATAATAATGAAATTGTCTAAAGTTAAACTATAATATTCCTCTATTAAAGACTATTTTTGTCTGACAATATTAATGAAAAGATCGACTGGAACATTTGTGAACAGTGAAACAACATCTAGAGATAATAATACAAAATTATCGGGCAGTTGAAAGTTATCAATATTGTTAACAAACGTGAAGGTGTCTTTCACATTGTGACCCTCCACAGTAGCAAAGGCTGTGGTTAAAATGTGTGAGATGTATTTTGACAATTTGTATAAGGGTGAGTTAATGCAAGAAACAATTGGTCTGAGTGGGATGTTCAACTTATGGATCTTGGGTAAGCAGTATAGTTTAGTCGACACAGAGTTGTGGGTGATTAATTTATCACCCGTTTCTTTAGGTATCTGTTTCTGACCGATTAACCGTTTAAGTAGGGTGTTGGACTTGTTCTGTATACTTACAGTTAAGTCACGACTGATGCTCTTGTAGGTATTGCTGTCGTGGAGCAACATCTTCACTTTGTTTATGTAGTCGGTCTTTGTCATTATGGCGGTGGTATTACCCTTGTCTGCCTGAAGAACAAGCAACTCAGAATTTTGTTTTAAAAAAGAAGAGGTTTTTTTAAAAATTTGTGAAAATGAAGATTGATCATTGGTGTGAGTAGCTCTGTTGATGTGGTTGGTAACCTCGTTAGCAACACGTGCACGAAGTATATTTCTATTCTCTTCGGGACACAGGTCTATTATGTCCTCAAATTCCGCCAGAAAACGGTTGAAACTGATATCCCCAACAGCGGGTGTGATGCAAAACTTAGGTCCTAGCGACAGAAAATCAGAAATGTTTTTGGGGATATGAATAGTTGTTGTATTCACAGTCCATCCACTATTGTCAACAAAGAGTTTACGTGAATGAAAAAATTCGGCCTTCAAACCGTGATACTTTTGTACATTTACTAATTTCACTTTTGAAAAAGTTTTGTTATAAGTTGTGCGTGATCTGTGATCGAATTCCACAAACATGTGTAAAGGTAAAGTTTGTCTCACTGAACTTTTAACTGATTCTAATTGCTTGTTTAAATAATTAATATGATTATGTGTAATTTTAATTTCGAAATTCAAAATACGTATCCCCAACCTGTCATTGAACTTCATAATTTCTAAATTAATTCGTTGGTGCCGATCGTCCAATAGAAGTATTAAATGTGATGTATCCTGAGTGATATGTGATGGTGTGAGGTGTTGTTTCCTACAAGCCAGAAGAAACCTGCGTCTATTGAGATTCTTAGCCAATTTGGTGTTGATCGATGTCCATTGCTTCAATTGTTTTACAACAGCCCTTCCGTATTCACGTTGGATCTGCTGATAGAACCCCATCTGTAACTATAGGAATGGAGGGTATTTATCGACCGATAAATAGTTAGGAATCCGTATGTTTTATATCAGGGATTTCGGTCACAAAGCAATGGAGTATTAAAGGGATTTTCTGTCGCTAGGACCTAAGTTTTGCATCACACTCGCTGTTGGGGATATCAGTTTCAACCGTTTTCTGGCGGAATTTGAGGACATAATAAACGTGTGTCCCGAGGAGAATAGAAATATTCTTCGTGCACGTGTTGCTAACGAGGTTACCAACCACATCAACAGAGCTACTCACACCAATGCTCAATCTTCATTTTCACAAATTTTTAAAAAACCTCTTCTTTTTTAAAACAAAATTCTGAGTTGCTTGTTCTTCAGGCAGACAAGGGATAATACCACCGTCATAATGACAAAGACCGACTATATACCTAAAGAAACGGGTGATAAATTAATCACCCACAACTCTGTGTCGCCCAAACTATACTGCTTACCCAAGATCCATAAGTTGAACATCCCACTCAGACCAATTGTTTCTTGCATTAACTCACCCTTATGCAAATTGTCAAAATACATCTCACACATTTTAACCACAGCCTTCGCTACTGTGGAGAGTCACAACGTGAAAGACACCTTCACGTTTGTTAACAATATTGATAACTTTCAACTGCCCGATAACTTTGTATTATTATCTCTAGATGTTGTTTCACTGTTCACAAATGTTCCAGTCGATCTTTTCATTAATATTGTCAGACAAAAATGGTCTTTAATAGAGGAATATTGTAGTTTAACTTTAGACAATTTCATTATTATTATCAACCTAATTTTTAATAATTGTTATTTCACGTTCAATAATGTTGTTTACTTACAAACATTTGGTGCTCCAATGGGATTACCATTGAGTCCTATTGTTGCCAATATAGTTATGGACCAATTGCTAGATACAGTGATCCAACAGCTACCTTTTCAACTACCCTTCATTTTTAAGTATGTAGATGATATTATAACTGCCGTCCCAATGGACATGATACAACACACACTAGACTCCTTCAATGCATTCAATATTCACATACAGTTCACCGTTGGGACTGAGACCTCCAACAGCATACCGTTCCTGGATACAAGAGTCGTTAGAACAACTTCGAATAGACTGATTTTAGATTGGTACCAAAAACCCACCTAGTCAGGTAGATACATTAATTATTTGTCAGACCACCCAATAAATCAAAAAATTAATAGTGTTTTGGCCATGCGCAACAGAATTGTCCATATCAGCAATGAGCGATTTGTACAAGCCAACTTGAATAAATTATTTGACATTTTTGTAAATAACGGTTATCCCAAACAACTTTTAACTTCCTTAATATTCAATCAAACTTTTCCAAATTTTCCGACTGAGGATAACCCAAATGTAAGGATAATTTACAAAAAGCTTCCTTACATAAACAAGTTAACTGTTGACACCATTAGACATATACATCAATTCATACATCCACTTTTTAAATCAAACGTCATTTATAACATCCCCTGTGGGGGTTGCCAGCGATGCTACATCGGCCAACACAGCATAGGAGTGATTGCAGGTTGGGAAAGAAGTCTTGTGCTTTGCTGGATCATTCATTAACAACGGGTCACATTTTTGACTTTAATAACATTAAAGTATTGGACACTGAAATTAGACACCAGTGCAGGCTCTTTCTTGAAATGACTCATCTACTCAAATAAAAATACAGTCAATTACAAAACAGATACAGGACAACTCAGTATAGTTTATTCAGATATTTTGAAGAAAATTAATTAAATTAATAAAATTAGTCAGGTAGTTTTCTCCCTCGTTGCTCGCTTGTCAGCCTTTCAATATCCTTTGGCTTCATATTTAATTGACACACTGTGTTGTGTCCTTTCGTCTTCGAGTTTTTGTGCTGTTCTGGCGGGGCATCGCTGTTTGACCTCTACCGATTGACCTTTTAATATTTTTAGACACTTCAAATTCGGCTTTCATCATGTTAACGTGATTTTATAGTTTAATTTTAATATTTTTAATTTTATTCCTTTAAACTACACTACAATGTTACAATGTCACTTCATTAAATTAATGGTATTTCAAAGGTGTCGATGACGAACTACACACAATTGACATGCGGTTTTTTCAACACACTTTTGAGTTCTTTGTCGCTTGGCGTTTTTTAGCAACTCAGTTTGTAAGTTTCAAGTTCTGATTTTATTACCTCTCTTTGTGACTTTGCTTTTGTTGTTTTATTGTAGTATGCTCCTGATGAAGGCAATAAACATTACCGAAATATTGAGCAATAATAAATGAGTATCCTTTAATACTCCATTGCTTTGTGACCGAAATCCCTGATATAAAACATACGGATTCCTATATATTGTAGAGGTCAAAATAAGTCGAATGGACGCAATTTATATATATATATCAAAATGTATCGTTTGTTCGTGAGAAGAGTTCAAAGTTTACTTCAAAAGTCACGCTTTTCTACGCTGTTCCGAAATGCGCTAAACAAATTTAATGAAATTTGGTATAAGTATTCAGTCATCAAAGAAACCCAAAGGAAATTGTAGAAGGGTTAAAACCACCTTCAGCCCCCGGTAATTTTTTAAATTCTTTCTTAGGGGTGGTAATACGGTGGTAATACGGAAGCGTGCATTTCAATTTTTACGCCGAATTGACCTCTGCATTAATGAAGGTGGAGGTCAAATTGAACACCTGTGGTAACAAAAGTTTTGTCTTTGTGTCCACCGCCAACTAAATTTTATATTATAATTTTATTAGACTTGCACTAAGAATGTAGGTGATCAGTATTTGAGAAAACATTTTTTCCTTCGAAACTATACGAAATGCGGAGTTTCTATAAGAGTCAAAAAATGAAGATCATGAATAAACCTTCCCATTAAAAAGGTTTAGAAGCGTGTTACTACCCCCAAGAAAGATTTTTAAAAAATTACCGGCGGCTGCGGGTGGTTTTATGATTACCACTCTCTTCTTCAATTTCCTTTCGGCTTCTATGATTACTGAAAGTAGGGTAGTCCTCTAAAATGATCCCAACGCCTGCATTTCACAATTATCATCTTTGTTTCCAAGTAGATGTGACCAGCAATGCTATAAATGTTAAATAATATAGTACCCGATGATGCATTACAACCTTTCTACATTGTGAACATGAAAAATCACATAGGATGATAGGCTACCAGTACTACTCGGCGTGTTCCTCCAAGAAGAACTGTTTGCCAGTTATATATTTTTAGGAAATAAACACATAATAATAATAATGATAATAATAATAATAACAATAACAATAAAGTGTCTTTATTGTGCAACCCATATCTACAATGAAGTTACAATAAAATTAAATTACTAAAACAATAATAACTATATAGTTTACACAATCTCAAGGCGTGGCTCACTTAATAATCTGCTCTTGCCCAACCCTGTTACATAGAAAACAGTAGAAAATACAAATAAAATGCCTGTGTTCTAGCCTAAACCTATATTCTGCGCCAACTCGTGAAAAAGAAAAGAGGGAGAGAGAGGGAGAAAAAAGAGTTTACACTTTCATAAAAATGACACACATCGCACACATCAATCATAACAATCGCAGCACCCCCGGAGTTGCAACAACAGATTTCGCAATCACAACGAACACACATCAATCTCATCGATCTCATCTCCGAGTATACACCACACCGATATCGCGAGAAAATGTCGCCAACAAATGGTCGCTCAAAAAAGTCGCGTGCAATTGATCACGCGAGAAAATGTCGCCTAGGAATATTGAATTTGAAATATAAACTTAAACGTTAAACTTTCGTTCACCCTTTTACCAGGCTTAGGACTGGCAGTTAATAACTGGCGGGTTTAAATTTTTTTTTTTGTCATTTTTGTAATATTTTTGTAATATTTAAAGTCAGCTTTCACAAAGCCTTTGTCAAGTTTTATTTATTTTCTTTTACTTTTTATATCTGTAGTAGTTAGGTCGATTTCCGTATTGTTGACAAATCGCCTTTATTCGCTGCGCCGTATCTTTATAATTTTTTCGTGGTGGTTCGTTTCCAGCTATGTACTGTTCGATTTTCATACGATTCAAACTTTCTTCATTCTTTAACCCAAGGATAAATTTCCACAAATTTGGATGTGTTGCATTTAATAGAGAGGAGAAGCTATTATGCCAACCTTCGACGGCATTATTTGTGCGCGGTAGATCTTCGTCTGTGAATTCAAAGCAACAGCATTGGCTGTCTTCTTTGCTGTCGTCGATCCAATCGTCCTATCCATACATCTTCAAAATAGTTCATTAACGGTAATAGTGCATTTTCATTTTGCGTGTAAAATTCGCTGTCCAGTAGCTCTTCGAATGTTGCAACAACATTTTCTTCAGGTACGAAGACCAGAGCTGCCAATTGTCGCAAATGTATAAAGTTGTTGGACCTTGCATATTTCGCCACAAACATTGCGTGAAATGAGAGAAGCATCCACGGATGCTGACTTCAGGAAACTCTTCGTGTATAGCACTAATTGTTGTTCTTTCAAAATACACCATTGTTGTTGTAGGACGTAAACCCGGTCGTAACCTTTTTAATTCCTGGAAGAGTCGCGTGTATGTCGCCTCAGTTCTATTTGGTAGAAGAGTAAAAACAGTCGGTATAACGTTGCTGTGCTATACTCCATGAATTGTATACAGCTGACCAAACAATAGAGGATTGCATGTAAATGTTCCATCGGCATACCAGTGGTCACAGCTCTCCATAAAACTTAAATTTCTTTCGGTGGAAAATATTAAAATCCGTTGTTCGTTTGGACCACTATCGAATAAAAGAAACAGTTCGCCAATGCTATTTCTGGTATATTCCTCCGAAATAACAAGCTCAGTTAAGTTTCTAGGATTTGCCGGAATAGCTTCCATTCTTTGCCGTGTGTGCTGAATAGTTCGCTTTAGGGATGAAATGGAAGGTAACTGCCCAGTTGCACCCACAGAAACTTCTTGTGAAACAGTGGCTATTATACCTTGTGTTGTTAGTTCAACTTGATGAGCTAGTTCTTTTATTCGATTGCAAGCTCTCCTTGCTTCTAATACGGATGCATCTGCAACGTGGTTGTGGCTGGTACTCTTGATTACTTCATCACCCACTGTGTAAACTCTCCCGGCACATTTATACTTATTGTATTGAGCGCACTTCCAAATTGTCTTTTCACCAATACTCTTTTCCTTTCTATGGATATATCAATTATACACTAACATATTGGCACCTTTCTGACTTTAACGTAACTTAAGACCATCTTGACAATTCAACAAGTTAACATAATAAGCTGGGATATTGTACAAAACTACTTATATATTCATAACATATTAAAATCTCATTAGGTAATTCCAGTACGGTGGTTAACAATATACCCTCCTCGAAATCCAATTGAGGAAGGTACAATGGAACAAAACTAAACTTGGACGATATGTCGTAAACTGTAGGAATTCGAGGCTTGTTTAGAAGAAATATTTCGCCCGTGTGGACAAATGCGGTTTCTTAAAGGAAATAAGTCGTCATATTATGCAAACATAGAAAAGCGCAAAATTTATAAATCGGGAAAGAATAAAAAGAAATTGATCAAAGGCCTATTCATACATATATGCCTTTGATATCCTACCGGCTTGCTACAGCTTGTAGAATTAGAAATATTTTAGCTACTTAGGTATAGGTAATACTGTATACGTGAGTTATATAATATCCGGTTTGTTTATTCACTTCTCATGGGAAGTAGGCAACTCAAAGTCAAACTGGGCAAAGGAAGATTTACCTATAGTATTATTATATTATTATATATATATATATATATATATATTATTTCTAATCGATTCATACAGGCTAACCCTGCATATTTCACAATTCTAACTTCTATAACATAATTACAACTTTGGTCATTAGTGTAGCTTCTCCCGTAATATGCTTTTGTTGAATCTAGTTGATATGTGATACCGTTCATGTGTATTTGCAAATAGTATTACAATAATTTTTATGTTATGTTATATTTAATGGACTATTATTTTTATTCAGATACGTATTTCGGCAACTAAGTTTCCGTCCTCAGTGGAAATTCAGTATCAGCAGCGATATCCGGCTAATGTCCAAGACGAACACTACACAACGAACACTGTACAACACTAAAGCACTGCACAATGAATCACACACCGAAGGCGCGAAACACTCCAAAACATTGTCGACATTGTCACACAGTGTTGTTGGGTTGTGTGGTGTGTTTCTCACGTTCAGTGTGTGATGTTCATGGTGCAGTGCTTTACTTTTGTACAGTATTCGTTGTGTAGTGTTGGTCTTGGTCACTAGCCGGATATTGCGGGTGGTACTGAATTCCCCGAGTTTTCTACTGAGGATGGTAACTTAGTTGCCGAAATACGTGTCTTGATTTTTTTCAAAAGGTGTGGTAAGGGCATTTTTATTTATATTATATAGTATTTTAGCCACAATCGCCTTATTCCTATTTGCTATTACTTTTTTATGTTGCGTCTATTGGCATTTAGTCGTCTATTTGAAATTAAGTAAGAAGCACATTATAAATGAATTTTTAAGAGTTCTTTTTGATCTAAACATAAATCAATTACTAAAGTAATTTTTTTTTAATATTTGCAAAATATGTTGATAGAGAATTTTAATCACCTACTTTTTGCATAAGATACTCAAAATATCATTAACGAATAAAAAGTTGGATGTCCAATATGAATCGTCATTGACATTGGAATATATCACTCTAAATAGAATCATATTTCGCGGTATTCTCCAATAAATTTTATTTAGGAAAGGAACGAAAATAATTTTTATCACTCACAATAAAATAAAAAATACAAATTCACAATCCGTGTAAGCTATATATTAACGCAATATGACAAAAAGAAGGTGCCCCAAGGTTCCTTTTTTTTAATCCTGTGTAAGCGGGAGTTGTACGAATTCGAATGTTTTTTTCTTTTTATAAAAGTACCGGTGGAATAAGTTATGATTCACCACCCCGACCAGCGATTAAGGTGAAAGGCGACGATTGAGAAGCGGACAAGGTCATACACGTCGTCGACAAAAGAAATCCGAAGTTCTAACATCTCGCATGCTACCTGGGTTTTTGCTGACAAACTTCTACAGATATAATCTATCGAATATCAAAATAGTCAGTCGTTATCGAAGTTGTATACAATCGACATTGTAACGATACTTCAATAAATATATTAGTTTAAAAACGCGTTCGTTTTAGTAAATAAGTTAATTAATAGCCGGACTAGGATTCCGCAATAATTCATATTTTTTATTCTTATTCGTCATTATTATTTAAGTAAGGTGGAAGTATCACTGTACAAGTAGGTTTAGTCGGAAAATGAGGGTGACGGGGAAAGCAGCCTAGACGAAATAAGTCTAGGCTGTCACTTCTTTCGATGGTGAGCAACATTCGTCGAGGCTGCTTTCCCCGTTATTCTCTTTTTCAAACTAAAATTACTATTTTTATGCGAAATCCAAAACAAAATCTAAGATTTAAACGCAAGCTCCTTTTATAAAAATCGCTGACGAATGAACCTACTTTTTATTTTTCTTGCCTGTTGTTTATAACAAGCAAACTATTGATTCATCAGTTTCATGCATCCAGCGCTACCAATGGTGAATGCGGATAAGGTTGAATTTCGCTTGCAATCTTCTTTTCAACACTACTTCGTTGCTTGTCAGTCGTCCAAGTTTAGTTTTGTCTCATTGTACCTTTGTTCCGCTAATCAGATACTTTCCTTGCTTTTATATTATATTTTAGCTAATTAAGGTGTAATTAGACTAGACTTTTCTAAAAAGCAATTAAGTGTGAATTAAAGGTAAATTATGCAAATATTCAAGGATTCATTATTTACTTGTCAGCAATATAAAACCTACATATATATATATATATATAAACAATTAAGTGTGAATCAAAGTTAAACCACATCAAACGACATTTTCTCGCGCGATCAATTGTACAGGACCTTTTTTCGCCGGCTACCTTTTTTCGCTAGTGACGTTTTGATACGCGCTCAATTGTTAGCGACATTTTTCGCGCGGTCAATTGTTGGCGACATTTTTTCGTAGCAGATTTCGTAGTTTAGTTCTGAAATACTGAACTGAAGACGATTTGAGAAATGTTGGTGTGTTATTGTATTTCCTATATATATACATATTGAGAGTGAAAGATCTCTCGAATAACGTTGTTTTGTGTGGAGGAGGCGATATAAGACCACGAAACCGAGTTGAAATGTTATGCAGATCTGTCTGAAATCTGATTTTGTTGCATTGGTGTGGTAGACATTTATAAATAAGCAGTTTATGGTAAAAAGTTAAACACTGCACTTTCCTCCCATTCCCCATATTTAACCAGCCGGCATCGATTAATTTATGAGAAATGAGCTCGTATTTTCTCACTCCGTAGATATATCTCAAACATGCATTCTAAAGCTTCTGAATTTGATTGTTGTAATATAGTCCAAACATGAGTGTTAAACTTCAGAGCAATATGTGAGACGCGAAAGAACAAACGACTCGCACAATTGTTTCTTAATATTTCTATTGAGAACTGTGCGAAGTGAGTAAATTTTCTTCAGCACCAAATAAGAAGACCACAAGCACCCTGAGATGTGATCTCGATAACGAAACGTATTATCCAAACTTAGTCCCAAATTTTTAGCACTTGCCGCTACAGGAATATCTGTTCCATCAATTTTAATGTGAATTGGATTATGTAGGGTATTGCAAACTTCTGTATTTCCAAATATTAGAGCCTTAGATTTAGTCGGATTAATATGGAGGGAAAGTGTAGAGGAGACAGAATAAATATTGGCGAGATCACTATTAACCTTAGCCATATCGTCCATCCATTTGGGTGCTTTAAAGGAGTAATAAATTTGACACTCATCTGCGTAGAAGTAGGCTCTGGAGTGCAGCAGCTGCTGAGCGAGAGACGACGTATACAGAGAAAACAGAGTTGGACTTAAAATGGACCCCCGAGGAACTCCCCGCATCACTCGCCGCGGTCTGGATACGATATTATTTAGCCCCACAGCTTGCGATATATTGACAAGATAACGATGCAACAGCTCCAGTGACTCACCACCAAATTCCCTAGCATGTAAAACATTTAAAAGCGTCATCTGATGGACGGTGTCAAAAACTTTCGAAAAATCGAGGAGCACAAGAATCGTCATTAATCCCTAATCTGATGCATTAAAGATATCATCAGTAAGACACAGTAATGCAAATGCACACCCATAACCAAACCTCTGTTCGATACAAATTTTCGAATTTGGCGTTCTAAAACGCGTACAAAGATTTTTGATAGGGTAGGTAAGAAGCTAATAGGTCTCAAATCTTTAAGTTCATGTGCATCAGCTTTCTTAGGAATTGGTGTAACAAGAGCTAGCGTCCAGCATTCGGGAAAAGTATTATATAGAATACACGTGTTAAAAATATGTGTTATATAGGGGATGATAGTTGGACAGCAGAGCCTGATCATACGAATATTGATATCATCAGAACCCGTGGCAGTAGATTTGATAGTATCAATAATGCCATTAATTGCCTTGATATCAGTCAAGGAGAAAGTGAAAGAATTAGAGTTTGTGGTCGTCTGAGTCTGCCAGGCAATGTTAGTAGCTGTACTACCGGGTATACTGTTAATAAAATAATTGTTTATCCTTTCGCTAGAGTGAGCGGAATATTAATTTTGTTTGTAGTTAAACCAAGCGAATTTATATGATTCCATAGAGTTTTATTATCACGAGAACGCGATATTTAGTCAAAAAGAGCCCTTTTTCAAGCGTGAAACTACGGTTTGTCAGGTTTCTTAAGCTTTTGTAGTAGTTCCAGTGATTCTTGTTTTTGTTCTTTTGAATTTAGTCCTCGCGTCATCTGGAAGTCTCATTAACAGTTTTAAATTATCCGTCATCCAGGGAACGTATTTTTTCGAAAAATTTACGAGTTATAATGGGGGCATGGTTATTGAAAAGTTGTATGATAGCGAAATTGAGAAAAGATATCTTATCTTCTGGTTTTCTAAACGCAGCATATAGTTGAAATCAATATGCTGCAAATCACAAAGAAAATTAGGGATGTGAATGCTATTGTAATTGCTATGTGCGAATGACCGGATCATTTATAGGTTTACTAATATTAATGGAACAATACACAATATCATGATCTGATAAATTATTGTTTAAAACACCACAGTCAAGGCAGTTTGTCTCATCCATGGTTAATATAAAATCTATCAATGATGTAGATGTTTTAGTGGTCCTAGTAGGCTCGGTTATAGTTTGTACGGCGCCCGTAGTAGCTAAGAAGTTGTTAAAGTACTTTGCCGACGGCTGATTCTTCTTTAAAAGGTTAATATTAAAATCACCGCAATATAATACACTGTGCTCCTCTAAAAGTGCAATTAATCAGAGGATCCTCTAAGTTGTCCAGAAATTATATGTAATTTGCTTCTGCCGGATTATACACCGCACCAATACCTAACTTTTTACAGCCTACAGCAACAGAGACCCAAATTTGCTCAAGATTGGGTGGCGTATCAACAATAGAGTAAGATCCCAGGGCCGCCAGACGTTACTTATTTTCTGATTAACAAAATGTATTGGACAGGGTAGTGTTATGTATGTACTTTGAAGATATGCGTACCTGTTAGCTTGAACCGGCGGCCAATTTGCAAGTACCAGGTGCTAAAGGTACATAAAAACAGCGGTAACTTTTCTTATAGTCTGACTGTTGATTTTTTACATATGTTTTACACAACATCATTAAAAATTAAAAATCAATGTTGCTGCTATGTTTTGGCACACTCTTACTTACATTAAACTAAACGGTCTTGTTAAATTACTTTATTTTTTGTTTATTATTTTGACGTTAACAAAAAACTTATCACTATGGTACCCTGCCTGACACTAGCGTGCCCCGGGAGCAGAAGTACCGACCTGCTATGTTTACAACATTTCTCTTCCCGTTTTTTAAAAAGAAGTTACAAATTTAATCTATTAGGTACTTTAACAATTCTACCTGAACGAGTAATGTGGGAAGCTTTGGTAGTAACGGTTTTATCAGATTCCGGTGATGTTTCCGAGTGTGAAGCGTTGGAATCATCTGTTACTGGTACTTCAGTCTGGATTGGTATATCTATATCGGATGGTACAGTCGTAGACCTATTACATAATGACAGATTGGGTTTATTTATAATCATATCACCATTGACATTACATTTCATATCTGTGTTACTTTCTCTGAACTCTGTTTGATAAGGATTTAAACGAATGTCATTGGCGTGCACAAATTTTATACTATTACCAATTTGAATTAAATAAGAGGAATGGCTTATAATCTTTACAATTTTACCTTTCTGCCATAGTTTTAATTGCTTCTCCTTAACGTAAACAGATTCATTTAAAGAATACAACTTTATTTTTCTACTAATGTCAGAATTCAGTCCTTGCTCGTTATTATCGTAAGATGGTTTAAGAAAATCAAATCTAGTTCGTGGTCGTAGCTTAAATAAATGTTCAGCTGGCGATATACCTGTTGTGCTGCAAGGAGTGTTGCGATATGTAAATAAGAAACTGGCTAACCGGCTAAGCAATTTAATCCTATTAACTGATTTCATGTCTTCGAGAAATAAGGACTTTTCTAATCCTTTCTTAATAGTTTGTACACCTCTCTCTGCAATTCCACTACTTTGCGGATGGTAAGGGGGTGTTTTAATTGGTTTTATTCCATTGGCTTGACAAAAAGCATTAAATTCAGATGAATTGAATGGCGGACCATTGTCCGAAACCATTTCAACAGGTAAACCAAAAATTGAAAATATTTCTTTTAATTTCAAAATGGCTTCACTTGCGTTTGTGCCATTGTCTATTAGCTTGACATCTATCCATTTGGATTTGTTATCGACTACTATTAAAAAATATAATTATATTTGTGAAATAAATCTATGTTGATTCTGTAAAAATTATTCGGTGCTTTTGGCCATGGAAATAAAGTGCTATTACTTGAGAAATTTTGGGTTTGTTGGCAAATTTCACACAAAGCTATGAACTTTTCTATTGCTTCATTAATGCCTGGCCACCAACAATATGATACAACAATATATGCTGTTCGTGGAATAGTGCCAAAACCCCATTTTGTAATGTCTTGGGTATTATTACTTTATTGCCGATTAATAAGCAGTTATTTTCCATACAAAGACCATGCCTTCTTTGAAAATAAGGTTTCAACTCCTCATTCTGGATATAATTCGGCCATCCTGATAGGGTAAAATCTACGACCTTTGTTAATAATAAATCTTGTTTGGTTGCTTTAGCATTATCCCCCGCATGTAGAGGTATGTTTTCAACCATACTAAAAGAGTAAATTGAATCCGGTATCTCTGTTTGACTGGCCATTGGTAAACCAGAAAGTTCATCAGCATTCGCCAACAGTTTACCTTTCTTATACTGTATTTCATATTCATAAGCTCACAAGATTATAGACCAACGCGTAATACGTGCAGCAGCTGTTACGGGAATGCCTTTGTTTTTACCAAAAATAAACTTAAGAGGTTCGTGATCAGTTACCAATACAAATTTTCTACCATATAAATATTTATGAAATTTTTTTAGAGCAAATATTATAGCTAAGCCTTCGCGTTCTAAATTTGAATAAAGTTTCTCTGTACTGGATAATGTACTAGACGCGAACAATACAGGTTTATCTTCTCCATTTATGTTATGGCTTAAAACAGCGCCCACTCCGTATCCGCTAGCATCGCATGTAACAAAAATTGGAAGTGTTGGATCAAAATGCGCCAACACATCACTGAATGTGAGTAATTTTTTACTCATTCGGAATGTCTCTTCGCATTGCTCACTCCAAATAAAATCTGTATGTGCAGTACATAAATCATAGAGTGGTTTGAGTTTAGCTGAAAGTGTATGAATAAACTTTCCATAGTAATTTAGTAAACCAAGATATAAGGTTAATTGAGTTAAATTTTGAGGTGACGAGGC
Organism: Chrysina gloriosa; assembly: GCA_038088585.1. Classification (NCBI taxonomy): domain Eukaryota; kingdom Metazoa; phylum Arthropoda; class Insecta; order Coleoptera; family Scarabaeidae; genus Chrysina; species Chrysina gloriosa. Next base: position 33,384,386 of record CM076090.1, read on the forward strand.
CCTTTTTATACATTCAATTTTTGTTGCTGTAGGATGTACACCTTTAGAATCAATTATATGACCAAGAAACTCTACACTTATTTCATAAAACTTACACTTTTGTTCATTTACATTTACATTATATTCTTGCAATCGACTCATAACTTTAGTAACGTTTTGATGACAATGCTGTATGCTAGAGCCATAAACTAAAATATCATCTAAATAACATTTGGTATTAGGCAGATCAGCTAAAATAGCTTCCATAACAGACTGAAAAATTCCAGGAGCAGAACTTACTCCATATGCTAATCTATTATACCTAAACAGCCCAACATGAGTATTGATGGTAAAAAGTTCCTTTGATGCCTCACTAAGTCTAAGTTGTTGGTATGTTCCTTTGAGATCAATAACGCTAAAAAGTTTACTACCACTTAAACTAGAAAAAATATCTTCTGGCAATGGTAATACACAGTGTTCGGTATCAATAACTGGGTTTAAGGTTTTTGAAATCTACACAAATTCTGATGTCATTGCAATTTTTCTTAGGCACTACGACGATAGGACTAGCCCAGTTACTGTACTTAATTTTTGTTAAAACTTTAGACTGAACTATCTTGCGCAGCTCAGCCTCTGCTTTAGGTTTTAATGCATACGGCATTGTATAACCACGATGGAAAATAGGGTTTACACTATTTTTTACTGTTATCTCTGCCTCAAAATGTTTTATACAAGATTGGTTCATTGTTGAATACTGATGAAAACATGCTTTTTATTTCCGAAATTAACTCGTTTCTTTGACTTTTAACCTCTTGATCAATAGTGACCTGACTAGATTTGTGCAAGGTCATAATATTTAGGGACTTAACACTGACATTAGATCCAAGTATATTTTTCCATTTTGGGTTAATAACATTTAACCAGTTTCTACCCAATAGTGGATAAAACTTGGTCTTGCCATCCAAAATAACTAATGGCAACTCAAACACTTCATTTTCATATCTTACCCTAACAGTAATTTTACCTAATATACATACACTTTCCCCCGTGACTACTTTTAACTTAAAAGCCACAGGCTCTAACCTAAGACTACTAAAAAATTGCTTATAATCATCCCTATGCATAACTGACACACATGCACCAGAATCAATCTCCATAATAAAACTCTTGTTCTTAATAATTAACTCAACTTTAACTTCAACTTTCATTTCTTCTGAATTTAACTAAATTTAAATTATACACTTCACCACAGTCTGTTTCTTCTTGCAGCCATCCCAATTCTAATGAATCATCTTCGAGTTCGGCTTCTTCTTCCTTTTTCATTTCTTCTTCACTTACTAACCCATGTATTCGATTTTTACATAATCTAGACTTTGCAGTATGACCTATGTCACCATATGAATAACATTTCCGTGCCACTGCAGGACATTTATTATCCAGATGGACACGAAGACATCTTTTACAACTGTTTTTGTCACGTTCTTGACTTGAACGTAAGACTGATAATACCTTTGTGCTAATTTGACCCTAAAATTACTTTGATTTTGACCATACTTCTGCTTTGTTGTACGAGGGCTCAATTTATTGATAGGTACCGTTTCCAAATCCAACACCTTTGTCTGCCCTTTTGCTAACTCCATACTTATAGCTATGTGATACGCCCTTTCAAATGTTAAATTATCTTCTGACAAAAGTTTTCGTTTAATACTTTCTGATTGCAATCCACATACAAATTTATCTCGTAATGCATCATTAACTAAACCTCCAAATTGACAATACTTTGCTAACTTCTTTAACCGAGCTAAGAATGACTTTATATCGTCATCACATGCTTGATTAGCACTGTAGAATTTATACCGTTCTGCTATAACCAACCTTTTAGGACTGTAATGATTTGTAAGTTCTTCCTTAAGTTCTTCATAAGTCTTTTCACTTAATATATCAGGTGCTAGTAAATCTTTTAGCACACTATAAGCTTCACCCCCATTAAAGTTAGCAGCAGTGATACTTTCTTTACTTCTTTAACATCATTACATATAAAAAGTTGTTCCAGTCGTTCTAAATACTTGATTATATCGGATTCTTTGGGGTTGAACGATTCAATAGTTCCGATCAATGCCATTTTGTTTTACTGTGTTTGACTTACTACTTTGTATCTTTCTTGATCTCAACTAGAGAACAGGGCCGTCGGTTCTAACTCGTTGCCAGTATTAATGCTATGTTTTGGCACACTTTTACTTACATTAAACTAAACGGTCTTGTTAAATTACTTTATTTTTTGTTTATTATTTTGACGTTAACAAAAAACTTATCACTATGGTACCCTGCCTGACACTAGCGTGCCCCGGGAGCAGAAGTACCGACCTGCTATGTTTACAACAGTTGCCAGACAGTTTGGGTTGGCCATAATTTCGGCCAGACACTTTAAAAACCTACAAAAAATAATATCAGTTTACTTATCTAGATTTGCGCATGACGTAACGCAAACTGTGCTCTTATTGGCTAATCGTTTTGATTAGAAGTGCACAGTAAATGCAGCTGTCATTTTGATTACAAAGTGAATAAGAAAATTAAATTTATTTGCAGTGCTTTAAAACATATCATGGCAGATCTATTAAATTGTGTTTCTTGTGGTAATTCTGATGTGAATTTAACATTATTTACAGAAGACACTTTAGAAAAGTGTCAAATAATTTTGAAACATGACGTCATGCGCAAATCAAGATAAGTAAACTGACATTATTTTTTGTAGGTTTATGAAGTGTCTGGCCGAAATGATGGCCAACCCAAACTGTCTGGCAACATTGATTTTTAATTTTTAATGATGTTATGTAAAACATATGTAAAAATCAACAGTCAGACTATAAGAAAAGTTACCGCTGTTTTTATGTACCTTTAGCACCTGGTACCTGCAAATTGGCCGCCGGTTCAAGCTAACAGGTACGTATATCTTCAAAGTACACACTAACACTACCCTGTCCAATACATTTTGTTAATTAGAAAATAAGTAACGTCTGGCGGCCCTGGGATCTTGGACTATTACGCCCGGTATTACCAACACATTTAAAAGCAGTTTTAGTCTAAAAGTCCTTTTAACTGCCGCGAAACATATTATCAACGTTCTAAAAGGAGATTTAGTGCTAAATCTACTTTTATAATTAAAATGAATATGCAATTAAAGTAATATTATCTTCTCTCCACTCGCAACAGCATTTGTCAGCTTATTTTCTATAATAGTCTTGAATTTTGATACCAAAGATAGCAAATCCAAGGTATCTTTTTCAGTGAAATTTTTACCTGGGATTCTTTTTGAAGCCATGTTACTCGAAAATATATCAAAATTATATTATATTTATTTAGTGGATGCAAATATTAATTAATCTTACCGTAAAAATGAAGTAATAGGGCACTAATGAAATAAGTAATATATAAAAAAAGAATAGCAAACAATAACCAAACTTAACTCAGACAAGAATGGTAATCATATGGTAATTTTCAATGATTTTAGGTTAGAAAGTTCGATAAAGATCCAGGTGCAGTGTGGCCAACCTATGTTAAATGCACTTTTACCTAAATGTGCTTTTATTTGTTTCGTAATACTGTTCGGCAGTTTAAAACAAGTTTTAGGCTAAATGTCTTTTTACTAAATCTCCTTTTAAAAGACGTTGGTAATATTGGGCGTTAGTGAAATATTCAATATTTCCCGAACAGAGATACCAACGCCACCTCCACGATTATTTCCCCGGTAACAACAAAATAACCTATAGTTATTAATTTTAATGCTATCGTTCGTTACAGAATCATCAAGCCAGGTTTCAGAGACTGACAGAATATCTATATTGTAATACTACTGATATTATCATTCTAATTTCGGTATTAGGGATTGAAGGTTGATGTGCGCTTTCTTAATATTATTGGAATACAAATACTTATACTATAAAAATGCAATATATTATAAAAAAGCAAGATATTAAAGATTAATAATCATAAAATAATTAAATGAAATATTATAGGAAAACATTCACATATTTCCTTTAAATATTAACCAAAAATATCATTTATCCATAAATAAAGAAGAACACCAAAAAATATACAAAACGTAAAATAAAAATAATGTAAAGAAAACTTGTTTATACCGATTTCTATATTTTATACTGCAGAACCAAGAGGCAAATCCGAACGGGTAGGATCACTTGCACTTGGTCTCGGAGAGCTCCAAATTTTCTTAACATCATCTAGATATCGACAAATATTAATTTTGTTGTTTATTTTAAAATAAATTCGTGCGTCATTTATCCACGTAGCGTTTTTCGGAACAAGTTTAGTTAATTCTTTTAACATGTATGCTCGTTTTTGTGTAAGATATTCTTTAATCACCATATGAGTGGTTTTAAATTTGCTTTTACAATTATAGATCTTTTTCTTTATAGCACGATTAGTAAATCTCACTACGATAGGTTGTACAGCATTCTCCTTACTTTCTAGATGGTGTGCAATATCGATATCTTGCGACTGCATTGCAACATTTAATTTATCCCGAAAATTGCTACGCGCGTGGCGAACGCGCAGGCAATAAATTTTGAGGCCACTCAAACAACGAGGAAGGAATAAAAGGAATCAACATAAAAATTAAAATAATGGATAGTATAAACTACCGCGGTTGGTTTACGTTCCTGTTGACCTTCAGCCCCAAAAGTTCCTCCGGGCGGCCGGACTAGTCAGGGAGAGGGGTAGGTCCCGGTAACTAAACAAATTGAAAAGAGGGCGCCACCACGTTACGGCCTCTCGCCCGGGACTTCCAAACGCAAAAGGAAGTGGGGAGCAGGAACTCACCAAATAAACTACTATCCTACTTATGATCAGGGAATATCTAATCAAAAAACTCGATGTGTACTATTAATTCCTCTGACGAGCGTCGTTTATTATTTAATTCAGCTAACAGTCGACGCAACAACAAGAAAAAAAACTATATTATATCTTCAATCACGAAATTCAAATATGGTATGTTTAAACAATTCAAAATTCTCATATAAACCCGATAGTCGTCGACGTCGGGACGTTCGCGTTGTACAAAAGTTCTTTACAATTATTATTCTATTGAATTGAAACTAACAACAAAAAAAACAAATGGCGTTCTTACAATGTAACCGTTATTCTGTGTGAAAAAGAGGTTTAGTTTCCTCGTTTTCAAGAAAAATAAAATAAAAGGAGAGCGAAGAAAAAGGGAAAAGGAGAAAAAATACGTAGGCGAAGCTGGTACTTAGCTGCGTGACGCTGTGAGGCGCAGCGAGACGGATGTAACGGATAGCTCCTTCTCACCCTCGACACGGCCGGTCTCCCCAAAAATACTTCCAGCCTCCCTATTTCCGCTAGGATAGGTAACGAAAACGTAGACGTAGACGAAAGCGAAAACGAAACAAAAAAGGTAGACGAAAATCCCAAACGGAAAGCCTAAACGAAAACGAAAAAAAACAAAATCACCAATCAGGAAAACAGTATTAAAATAACTCTACCTAACATGCCTAATATCTTGGGCGGCTAAAGGATATTCTCCCCGCACGTGGCTTTTTAACAGGTTAAAATCGCCAGTGGGTATAATTTGGCGTTCCAACAATAACTCCTCCAAAATTATGAAATCGTAATTTCGCTTATCTTTAAAATATCTCCGGTGGAATCCTCACCAGCAAAATATACAATCCTTCAACAATTAAATCAAATAGATGAGGTTACCAGAAAAGAAAATGTACGACTAACCTGTTATAATCTTAACGACACACGGCAAGTGAGTGGGACGAGAAGAACCGAAACAGACCTATATATAAGCTCGTTATTGAGCAAAAACCATCAACCATCAATCCAAGGATTGACGATTGAAAAAGGAAAAGAAAGCATAAAACGGAAGAGAATCATCAACAACCAGAAATACGACTTCAAACTAAACTTTCATAAATTAAACAAGACGTTAAGAGCAATTAAAATAAAATTACAGATTCCGACAACAACAAAGTTGCAGAACGTAGCGCTGTACGTAGCGTTCAAAAAAAGGAGTATCGAGACACCAGAAAATTGAGAAATACGGACATGGTCAAAAATAACGTAACAATTCCTCCCCTACTAAACGAAAAAATTTACCCAGTAAATTTCTGATCTGGGACACCAACTTGAGAATCACGACAATCATGGCGGAGGCGCCAGGAATGTTCTACCAAGGAAAGGAGAAGAAAGGAGGAAAGAAAAGAAGAAAAAAAATGCTCTCTATCACGAGGTCAAAAACTAAACCAAAAGCAACCTTGAACAAAAAGAAACGCAAAAGGCATTAGCCTACTCCATGTAAGTGTCGTTGAAACGGGGATTACAAAACTACCATAAATACAAAATTATACTTATTCGACCAAAACCATATTCCTGATGTTACGCCAAATGGAAAGGCTTCCAAAAAGAAAAAAAGATAGAGAACAATACTATAAGAACTAAAACTCGAAGTTCGGAACCCATAGGGCGAAACTAAAAATACAACCAAGTGAAAACCCAATAAAATCCCAAACGAAAATACAAGACGAAACCCTATTCTCAACGATTAAAGTACAAGTGGACCAACCACACCTGCACACGTGACGGCTTGATCCAACTACCGCGGTATCTTTCGGCAAATCGGCCGTCAAACAAGGAAATAAAGGAACCAAAAGAAATCAAAAGGAATAAATGGGATAAAGGAACGTTACTAAATCAAAGGAAGCACAGGAATGGGATATGGATAAATAAGGGAAGGTTAATTGCCAATCACAAAGTACAACTGCGACCAATCCACCAGACCCCAAACGAAGAGAAAACGTAGAGAGAAACGCGAACTGTAGAAATGGTGGCCAAACAAAACGAAATAGTGACAAGGTTTATAGTCCAGGGTGGCCCACACCCAGACTGAAAAGCTGAAGGCTAAGGCAAAAAAGCAAACACCAATGAGTATCAAATTCTACATGCGGAACAAAAATAAACGCGAGTCAAAACGAGGTAATGCCGGATTCAGAACCTTGAAGACTCTAAGTGAAGCAGAACGGGCTTTATTGGACTGCTTCACGGCGTTCAAAAAAAGGCCAAAATCGGTAAGAATAACAAAAGTCAAACTCGGTAAAAAAGGGATATCAAAAGCCAAAATCGAGAACGGTAATCGAATGCCAAAATCAAGAACAATCGTAAAAAGGCAAATCCGCAAAGCGATAACGAAAGTTGAAAATCCGAACGATAACGCAATATCAAAACCGATAAACGATAGCAAAACTCAAATCCACAAAACTATAGCGAAAATCCTAAATCGGAAATACAGCGACACGTCAAAATCGGAAAGTCAAAATCGGAACAACTCGAGCGATGAATGCTATGCGTTTCTTAACGATCTTCTGGCGTATTATCGCCCCAATCAGGTGGGCAACGTATCGGTGACTCAAAGGTTACACATCATCGGAAGGTGCGGCGCGGAGATTCTGTGTTGTCCACGTACTCGGCAAAACGTCACCATCGCAAGTCTTAAGTTCATAAATATCGGACGACAGCCGCCTACTTATTCGAAAAGACCCAACAAACTTGTCGGCGAGTTTCGCTGAGAAATACTTCGACGCGTCGGACAACACAAAATTCCTACGCTATACCATTTGATCAGGAACATAATGTACGGAACGGCGTCTAACAATAAGATCGTAACGCTGTTTCGCGCGTTCATAAGCGGTTTGAAGATGAGACTTAATATCTTTATACAAACGGGAGAAATGGACGCTACGCTCCAACACAGCGTCAGAATCCCTAGTGAACTCGACACGACCCTCAACAGAGATATTGGGCATTTCCATATTACGGTCGCCAGAAACTGTCATCTCTCGACCGAAATTAACAAAGTATGGGGTAAACCCGATCACATCGTGCTTTACAGTGCGAATGGCACACGATACCTTTGGAAGCAACAAATCCCAATCACGCTGATTGTCAGAAACACGGTATTAACATGGTCTTAAGGACCCTATTCACCCGTTCGACGGGGTTCGCCTGAGGATGGTAGTACGATGCATACGCAGTTCTGACTTTATAGGTATGCATAAGCTGTTGGTATTTCCTTGACCGAAATTGGACTCCATTACACGAAATGATAGTGTGAGGAATACCAAGAATGAGGAAAACGTTATTCTCAAGAAGACGCACAATAGATGCAGCGGAGGCCTTCCGTAACGCAAAAGTCAAAGTGAACTTACTGAAGCAATCAGCTACGACAAGAATGTAACTAAAACCTCTCTTAGTCCGTGGCAAAGGACCGAAAATATCAACGCTCAATACTTCCCATGGTTTATCTAATAATAATAATAATAATAATAATAATAATAATAATAATAATAATAATAATCTTTATTGTCCAACAAATTACAATTCAATTACAGGACAATTAATGAAAATACAATAAGCAAACCGGTATAACCCTACAACAATACAATAATTCCAGAAGAACCTATACAAATGTATTGAAATGACGCTCACAACAGCTGACAGTATTCCGCAATGAGTCATGGTTGATATCACAGACAGTCGAAATTATATTATAATTGTAGCACATCAAGTATATAGGCGTGGAAGATCCAATATTTGTTCTACATCGTGGTAAATAAAATGTTGGTGGATTACGAGATAAAAATTGTGGCACATAAAAGTTTAGTAATTGCAAAAGATTAGGACAGTCAATGTTACCATGAATTAAATTATATACATATTTAACGCTAGAAGTAATTCTTCGGAATTGAAGTGACTGTATCTCAAAGCGATTCAACAAAATTGCCTGATCTATATTTCTAGCTGGATAAACATTATCAATTTGAAAACTTAGGAATTTTAAAAATCTTCTTTGAATTAATTCAAGATCTCGTCTGTGTGTTAAATAAAAGGATACCATACTACTGACGCATACTCTAGACGAGATCTGACCAGAGCAAAGTACAAAGCTTGTAAAGCCTGAGTATTTTTAAGACATCTGCAATTCCTAATAATGAAACCCAACATTCTTCTAGCCGATGCAGTAATTACATCCATGTGATGATTAAAATTAAGTGTAGGATCAAACCAAACACCCAAGTCCTTGACTAACGCACACCTTTCCAACTGATTCTCACCAATACAATAAGGGAAAGAAACCGGAACGGTCCTGCGTGTAAATGATATTGTCCTACATTTAGATATATTTAGGGGTAGATTATTAGATTCACACCACAAAGCAATATTATCCAAGTCAGCCTGGAGGCCAAAGCAGTCCGATACTGATGAGATTTCTCGAAACACTTTAAGATCGTCGGCAAACAGCAACTTATTTGAGTTAATTACAGTTGTAATGTCATTAATAAAAATATTGAACAGCAAAGGACCCAAATTTGAGCCCTGAGGTACTCCTGACAGTGCTTGAAATGATCCCGATGAGTAACCACTGTAGAATACATATTGTGGCCTACTCGTTAAGTATGACGTAAAAACGAACTAAATCTTCACTAAATCCAAAAGCCATCAGTTTTCTAAGCAATGCTGCATGACTAATACGGTCGAATGCTTTAGAAAAGTCAGTATAAATTGTATCTACTTGGCCACCAGCGTCAAGTGAGCATGCCACAAATTGTTTAAAACAAGCTAAGTTTGACACGGTCGATCGTTTCGCTATAAAACCATGTTGATGAGGAGAAATATGATGAATCATTATAGGAAAAATATGTGAATACATAATTAATTCCAACAACTTAGCGAAATTAGAAAGAATAGCGACAGGTCTGTAGTTCACCACATTACTCACATCACCGTTTTTGTGTATCGGAGTAATCCTTGCCACTTTCCAGATATCAGGGAAGGTCGACGATGTAAGGGCTAAGTTGAATAATTTTGTCAAAGGAATCGCAAATATGTATTTACAGTCCTTAACCAAAAAGCGGGAACCTGATCGTGGCCAGACATTAAGCTATCTTTAAATTTTTTGGTAAATTCAGTTACTGTAGCCGCAGAGATAGGACCCATATTTATGTTATGTGAGCTGTTTCCAATCTGTGGGTCAATTGATACATCAGACTCTGAATTAATAGATGTGGTATAAACCGAACTGAAGTATTCACCAAACGAATTAACAATAGAAATAGGATCATTTAGATGTATATTGTTGAAAGTCATGTTTCCCGGAATCCTAGACGACCGCTTCTTGTGGTGGATAAAAGTCCAGAACTGCTTAGGATCAAGACAGAAACTATTCCCAATATTTACTAAGTATGCAGAAAAAGCTTCCATACTCTGCTTTTTAGTAAGAGAGCGGAGGCGCTTAAAATTGGCTAATGAAATAGAACAATTAAACCTGTTATACTTTCTATGATATCTTTCCTTTAATTTGATATTATAAATTAACTGCGGTGTAAACCATTTCGGATAGTGCCCACGAGACTGCCTTGTTAGAGGAATATGTTTGTCAAAAACTTCATAGAGCACCCGATAAAAGGAATCGCAAGCCGCGTTGACATCCACGAAATCGTTCAGAAACTCCCAATCAATACTCTGTAATGATGCATAAAGCGCTGGAAAATCTGCTTTACGGAAGTTATAAGTTTTGCTATCATTAGTAATGTTAAAAAGTTAAAATTGGTGGCAGACTTGCAGTCTACTGAAAAATCAAAAGACAGTGCGGGATGGTTAACATCTTCTGGAATCAGTGGAGAGCTATCTCGTTGAACATCACAAGGAATAGCCGAAATAAGTAAGTCTAAAATTCTACCGTTTACATTCAAAACAGTGTTAGATTGATTGAAGTTGGTCAAATCCAAGAACGATTTCAATATACGTGATTTGGAATCTTGAGCATCATGTAGTATTAAGTTCGAACAATTAAAGTCCCCGAGAATTAGAACATTTTAACCTATTACCAATTGCTCAAGCGACTCCATGAAGCTCTCAAAAATATTTATCGAAATATCTGGAGGTATGTAGATAGCAAAAGAGTAAATAGTCTTACAATCAATTGTACATTTACATGCAACAATATCGATTAAAGGAAAATCATTTGAAATACTGGTCGTGTCCACTCTATAAGCATGAAAATGGTTATTATACGCGAACAAAACTCCACCACCTCTGACACGGCCAGTTGCATCGAAGTTACGGTCAGTTCGAATCACAGAAAAAGATTCAGGAAAAAATTCAGCACTATTCACTTCCTCTGATAACCAAGTCTCTGTAAGAAAGATTAAGTCATACGATGAAACACTGATAGACGCATAGAATTCCTGAGCTTTGGTTCTTATGCCACTGCAATTTTGATAATAACAATGAAGATTAGTGGACAGAGCGTTGAATTTGTTGGACGTTTCTAGTTTAAAGCGACAATTCTTGGGATACCCCTGACGTATTTAATTTTCAATTCTTCTCCATTACTTCTTCGAGAGTTCAGATCTTCTTTAACCTCACGAAAATACTTGATCTGACGCGGTGTACGATCTAATGACACGCGAATGCCATTAAAGTCAGTGTTGCTTTTAAGAAGCTTAGAGCGCAACTATCTATACGACTATGGCCGCCCATGCGTCCAGGTGGCTTACGCTGTTCGGGTTTAGACTTGATACAGGTTGGACACTGCCTAACATACTTCATAATGTCACACGACATCTTAGGCCAATAATGGTTTTCTGCGATACGGCCGAGAGTTTTATGTATTCCGAGGTGACCGCTAGTCGGAACATCATGACAAGAATGAATGAGCTATCGACGTTGATCTTTAGGAACTACAATTTTCCACGCGTCGCAATCTTTGAGGAAATAATTGCGAGATGGTTTGACATACTTTCAGAGTCGATTGTTAATTATCTGGTAGGCCGGATATTTATTGGGCTCAGCGGTAACGCGACGACACATGTTAAGATACCATTTATCGGTAGTCGTGGTCTCGACCGAAATATTATCTACGACGGGAACAGATCGGGAGAGAGCATCCGGAACCACATGATCTTTTTGCCCTTACGATGGACGATATTGAAATCGTACTGTTGTAATCGCACGGACCAACGAGCTAATCGACCACTATTAGCGTTCAGCTTATTCAGTCAACATAACGAATAATGGTCGGTAACGACGGTGAAGGAAGAACCTTCGATATATGGTCTTAATCTTTCGATCGCCCACAAGACAGCTAACTATTCCTTCTCAGTCGTCGAATATTTTCGCTCTTGAGGGGTTAGGGAACGGCTAAGATAACAGATAACTTTTCTCCTGTATATTCTGCGTAAGTACAGCACCCAAATCAAAATCTGAAGCGTCCGTCTGAACGGTAAACTTCTCCTTGAAATCGGGACACGACAAAACAGGCGCGGGCACCAAACGGTCCCTAATATCTTGCCACGCCTTCACACAAACTTCGTCCCAACGGAACACCTTATTCTTGCGTAGCAGACTGGTAAGAGGTCCGATAGCGGTAACAAAATTCGGAATAAAACGACGGTACCACGAAGCCATTCCAACCAACCGACGCACTTCAGAAACATATTTCGGTGTAGGTATCCGCAAGATAGCTTGAACCTTGTCAGGGTCCACCAAAAGAACCTCTCTATTAACGACATAACCGAGATAACGAAGTTTATCTCGACAAAACCTACACTTATCGCGGCTCAAAGTCAAACCAGCCTTCTTTATACGCGTCAATACTTCGGAAAGAACTACAAGATGTTGTTCAAAAGTTTGTGTAACTATGATAACGTCATCCAAGTAAACAAAAACGTGGGGTTCTAGCTCTGGGTCAAGAACTTGATCGATAAAACGTTGCCACGTGCCGGGTGCATTATGTAAGCCAAACGCCATGGAACTGGAATAACCCACGGTTCGGTACGGTAAAGGCGGTATACTGCTTAGAAGATTTAGCGACGGGGATCTGCCAATACGTCGACTTGATATCTAACGACGTTAAATACTTGGCGTCACGAAGTTTATCAAGAGCATTCGTTACATACGGCAACGGATACGCGTCGCGTTCGGTAACTTGATTGGGCTTACGATAATTGACGCAAAAACGGTAAGTTTTGTCTTTCTTGGGAACTAAAAGGATCGGGGAAGACCAAGGACTAGTAGATCTTTCTACAACATCCAACCTGAGCATCTTGTTCAACTCACAATCGACAACCTTCTGTAATGCGGGAGAAATCGGGTAATAACGTTGTTTAATCGGACTACTTTTCGTCACGATTCGATGTTCAACTTGAGATGCACAACCTAACTTGCTGAAAGTTTGATCGACTAATAACTCCAAACGCACAGTTTATTGCGCCGTAAGATGCGCCAAATGTTCCACACCATTCACGACAACACCAGCCGAAAACACCCATTCGCCTCTACGGAGATCAGGAACAATACCCATGATTCTCCAAAAATCCAAACCAAGAATAAGCAAATGCGGTAAGTCCGGTATAACTAAAATATCAAACACTTTTTCTCGATCACGTAAACGGATAACTTAGGTTTCAAGCAAACTCCTAGACGCTGTAAAATCTCTCAACTAGGTCTGCCTACGATTGTGCGTGACGCACCAGAATTTAATAAGCCTAAAAAGGTACGGCCAAAAATACTAACAGAAAGATATGGACGTTCATCGCCCATAGCATTCGCAAAAACAAAATCTAACTGAGCACGGTATTTCAATTCGACCAACGAAGAGTCACAACGAACTAGCCGGTCGCCTAGTGCGCTCGTCTTTCGTTTCCCGAACAGTTCAGACAACTATACGCGGTCACGCCAAGTCTGCCACAACGAAAACAATGCTTAGGGCGAATCTGTTGACATTGAACGGAACGATGGCCAAAACGTTGGCAATTCCAGCACTTGATGTTCGTGCTTAAAGAAGCGGGAGTCTCAGCGACAGTAGGTGCTCGAGCAGGACGCAACAGCTCTTCCTGAACGGTACTAGAACTCGGGAACGTTGCGGATTCGTATCAACGTACGCGAGATCAGGTTCCATAACCTTACTACGACTAGGCGGCGGGCGATAAGCATCAGAAGATACACTAGACTCAAGTTTACGGCCGCACTGTAGCAGTTAATTAACCGAAATCACGTCCAATAACCCAAATTGGTTCTGATAGAAAGGCGTAAGATTTTTTCGCAGAATTTTGAGCAAAGCTGCCTCGCTAATTGGCTCAGACAGCCGGGACACCAAATTACGCATGACCGAAACATACATCCCTATCGATTCTTGGGGACCTTGCGTTCGATTTTTGATCTTTTCCAGAAGCCTATCATCGTAATCGGGGGATTGAAATTCCTCGCGAAGTCCCTGCGTTAACTCCTTACAATTTGACAACATACTACGGTTTGCACGGTACCATATGATCGCGTGGCGAACGCGAACGCGCAGGCAATAAATTTTGAGACTACCCAAACAACGAGGAAGGAATAAAAGGAATCAACAAAAAATTAAAATAATGGATAGTATAAACTACCGCGGTTGGTCTACGTTCCTGTTGACCTTCAGCCCCAAAAGTTCCCCCAGGCGGCCGGACTAGTCAGGGAGACGGGGTAGGTCCCGATAACTAAACAGATTGAAAAGAGGGCGCCACCACGTTGCGTCCTCTCGCCCGGGACTTCCAAACGCAAAAGGAAGTGGGGAACAGGAACTCACCAAATAAACTACTATCCTTCTTATGATCTGGGAATACCTAATCAAAAAACTCGATGTGTACTATTAATTCCTCTGACGAGCGTCGTTTGTTATTAAATTCAGCTAACAGTCGACGCAACAACAAGAAAAAAAAAACGATATTATATTTTCAATCACGAAATTCAAATATGGTATGTTTAAACAATTCACAATTCTCATATAAACCTGATAAGTAAAGTTCTTTATAATTATTATTCTATTGCATTGAAACCAACAACAAAAAAACAAATGGCGTTCTTACAATGTAAGCGTTATTCTGTGGGAAATAAGAGGTTTAGTATCCTCGTTTTCAAGAAAAATAAAATAAAAGGAGAGGGAAGAAAAAGGGAAAAGGAAAAAATACGTAGGCGAAGCTGGTACTTAGCTGCGTGACGCTGTGAGGCGCAGCGAGACGGACGTAACAGGTAGCTCCTTCTCACCCTCGACACGGCCGGTCTCCCCCAAAAAATATAACAAAAAAAGGTAGACGAAAATCCCAAACGGAAAGCCTAAACGAAAACGAAAAAAAAACAAAATCACCAATCAGGAAAACAGTATTAAAATAATTCGAAACATACCTAAGATCTTGGGCGGCTAAAGGATATTCTCCCCGCACGTGGTTCTTTAACAGGTTAAAATCCCCAGTGGGTATAATTTGGCGTTCCAACAATAACTCCTCCAAAATTATGAAATCGTAATCTCGCTTATCTTTAAAATATCTCCGGTGGAATCCTCACCAGCAAAATATACAATCCTTCAACAATTAAATCAAATAAAATAGAGGTTACCAGAAAAGAAAATGTACGACTAACCTGTTGTAATCTCAAGCGAGTGAGTGGGACGAGAAAAACAAAACAGACCTATATATAAGCTCGTTATTGAGCAAAAACCATCAACCATCAATTCAAGGATTGATGATTGAAAAGGAAAGGAAAGCACAAAACGGAAGAGAATCATCAACAACCAGAAATACGACTTCAAACTAAACTTTCACAAATTAAACAAGAAGTTAAGAGCAATTAAAATAAAATTACAGACTCCGACAACAACAAAGTTCCAGAACGTAGCGCTGTACGCGCCATTCAAAAAAAGGAGTATCGAGACACCAGAAAATCGAGAAATACAGACATGGTCAAAAATAACGTAACAAGATGTCTAATAGCAACTTGGCTAGTATCTCCGTTAGGACTTTCAGGCACACTATATAATCGCAGATTGTTTATTCTTGAATATTGTTCCAAGTTTTCTAACTTAACGCTCACCTCTGTTTGCTCTGTTTGCAACTGTTCTACCTTTTCCTTTAACACCTTTATCTCTTCTTGGAACAATGAAGTAAGATTTGTGCTAATTTTATGACAGATTTTACTTATAAAGTCATGTGACAAGAGCAGTTTTTCAATTGCTTTTCGGACAAGAAATTCGTCATCTACATTACCACTTTGTTTGGTTCGTAGGTTATATTCGAACATGATCTCTAATACATAGGAAATAAAACCAGCGGAGCACAGACGGACAGACTATCTATGTATGTATAAGTAGAGCTCATAGCAGAATTATTATTTATTACATATTATACTGAATAAAACAAGTTGTCATAAACTTCACGAATTTTATTTATAGAATAAAATGGATAACATTTACAATAACTATGCAGTACTAGAATAATGCAATATTAGTAATAAGTAAGAGTAACAAAACAGCGGAAGAAAGTTTATAGTACACTATTTCTGTTTATCTAACTGTTAACTAAAAGTTATCAAATTCTGGCGATTTGACATTAACTTGGTCCTCTGTTCTGCGTAAAACCTTTTCGACCAGGTATACGATTTCATATTTGGCTTTCTGCAATTCCTGCTTACAATAATTTCCCAGAATTTTCCGTCTTCAATTAAATACACGTTGGGATTACCCGCCTTCACTTTAACACGTAGCAATACGCGGTTTCATGTTATTGGATCGATGTTTCATGTCATTATATTCATCGATTATGTGGGACAAAATATCTATCCACTTATATGAACCCGTCAAACTGAATTATGTATAATGGTAAGTTACCCGCACTATTCGACAGTGCTAACTTCGCAAGGTGAAATCATGTTATATTGAACACATCAAATGCATCTCTCTACAAACGAATACAGGCCCTACTTCAAGAGAAAGGCAAAAACCCACAAAGTTGTATGAACTGTGTATTTAATAAAGGTGAAAAAGGACATGTATATCAATTTCCTATTGGAGGAACTCTCATTACAACATGGTAACGAAACTATCTCGATAGATATCGACAGCATGGACATACCAAAAGTGAATGTAATGGATGTTAACCGTGATGTCTACGACAGAGGCGAAGAGAAACCTCTGGTATCTACTATCAAACGTGCAATACAGTCTCAAAAGTTTGTCTGTCTTCAATGAACATTACGAGTTACTAAAATAGTCGAAATAGTTAAATGTGGTATAAAAGTGAAGGGAGTAAGGTGTCGATCCTGAAACAGTAATTATATGTTTACAAACTTGAGTGTGTGTTGTAAAAATTGCGACTCCTTCTTGTAAAGGTTGATGTTCTGTTGCTGGAAATCAGTGTTTTCTACAGAATTTTTGTATCGTTGAGAAAATAAAAACACCGTTTGTTTTTAATATAGTAATTGATACAATTTGGATAGCTATCCGTGTTTGACTCATTCAAAAATATGCAAGGTAATCTTAGCCGGCGTGATAATCTGAAATAACGCCGCATCAGGTAAAATTACATTGAAAGAGAATACAAGGCAAATAGAAATATTAACTATTTACAAGATATAAAAAATAGGCCATTTCTACCTACTGTAGACATAAAATATAAGTATAAGTATATGTAAATACTATGAGATGTAATATGAAATATCGACAACTGGATGTGAAGGATAAAATAATGTTTTTATTTCAGTTATGAATTACTGTTGAACTAAATTCATAATCCTTTTCTAAATAAGGATCTTTGCATTTGTCTCAAAATAACTTCCGCTCTGAAGAATTTCTCTGAAAATATAACGATTTCAAAAATAACTCTAGGCAGAAAATATAATTTTGCCTTACAAACAAATTTGGTCAAATTTCTATAATAATTAATAACTAATAATGAATAATTATGTCGGTCTGTAATAGCTTCCTTGATTCCTTTAATTGGAGGAAGTACCAAATTATCTACTTCAATTAAACCTGTTATGTCATTAGCAATGTGACTTTTGAAATGTGGAAAGTGTGCAATATCTCATTCTGAAAATCCAAAGTCAAAAATCGATATTGCATCATAGTCATTATTGGTGCAGTTAGCATTTATACTTGGTGGCACAATGTTGCTGAATAATAATTTTCTAAGGGCGCAACAGTAAACCATTCGGATTATTATTCCATCCTCCGCAAGCTCTAATACACAAAAACATAATGTCAAGTGGTCTCGCGAGCACTTATATATTAAGAAATACCTGGATTTTCGACCCACGTTAAAAATTCAAGTGCCAAATTTTGAACTGTATAGATTCATCAAGAAATCTATAGCAAATGTTTTTCTATTATGTTGCAAAAACTGTTTTGATATATGGCTACCTAATAATCTATATTGTTCAAATATAATGGATGTTTGTACCGTTTCTGATAGGACGATTTCACTATTAAACAATAAATGTTTTTAAAAAAACCAACGTGTGGTTTGACAGACTCATAAGAGCCAACGAGCAAGAGAAAGGTACAAACCGCCTGTGTGTATATACCTACACTCTTCCAATAGAAGGGCACGGTTTTCGTTGATAAGCGCATTATCGTGCGCCTTCCACTATCTGCTCTAATTCAATGGTTTTGCTAAATTACTCGTGGCTTGGCCTAATATATTTTCAACACGGTCTGTTTTGATTAAAAAATCTCATTTTGCACTCAATGAATACATCACGTCTTTCGTGTTGGACAAACAGCCGGCAAGTTATGGAAGTAAATTTTTCCTTCTCAAGATGCATTTAATGTAGTACTCCAGCAAGTAAAAAAGGAATTTTGTTCTATTAAATTATTGAATAAAGCTTGATCGCCAGTAATATACAGATCAGCACCTATGAACTTCTTCGTTATGAACCTATAGATAAAATCGTTAATCCATATTTTAAAGCAATATGTACGTAATTGATAAATATTTTTTGGAAATTGTAAATATTATTGCAAAAAATCGTTCTATTTCTTTATATGTATCATGAACTATGGATATCATATGGATAAATGGGGACAATAATCATGAGTAGCTTTATCGAAAAATGTAATTAGTGGGATGCGTGTCGGCAATTGGTGTTTGCTGTAGCCTCTCCTCAAATTACCAATTAGTATTACTATAGGAAAACTGAAGTATAAAATCGAAAGTTATTTATCTATAAGTTCATTAGCAAATTTTCGTTCAGTTTTGATTGTTCGTAATTTTTGTTATTACATAAATTTTAAAAAAATGGGAAATCGCAAACGTGGTGCGTATTTGTCCAGACCAAAAGTCACAAGAAACAGTTGAAACGGGCGTAGCAGAGCGTAAAGAAGTAGGTGAAGTTTGTACTGATTTCAACAATTCCAGTGATGGTGTTAGTAATTGTTCTATCAGCGATGATAACAGTGATATTAGTGTCAATACTACTTATATGGAAACCGAGAAGTTAAAAACCTTTCCCGAAACATCTGAAGAGTTTTCTTTTGAAGAATTACTGTAGTTAGACACGGAAGAAGAAAAACCTCTAGATACATTCGACTTCACTGGACGCAGAAAAAATCAAGCGATTAATACAAAAGAGAAAATTTCGCTACTGAAATCCGACATTTTAAACGGCTACAAACACATTTTTCGGGAACACTCTGATTGTGTTGGTGGCAGTCCTGGGAAATATACAAAACTGTACTCTGAAAAAAATCGCAATTTGGACTACAAACGACGTGCCAATATTCAAAGAACGAGACCAAGAAAGTTACTTCATGTTGTTGATGATGACAATGATTACGGAGAAAATGCCAATGTTGATGATATGGAGATTGCGACCTATTCGGAAAAAGAAGCAACATTCCTTGAAAAACTGAAAAGTGAAAATCCAGAAGAAATACAAAAATTAACTGTAGGCCAAAGGGACAACACTTTATGGAAAACGATGAGGATCAAACGATTAACTGAATTCAAATTTGGTAAAGTTGCAAAACTAAGAAAAAGCAAAGCATTGGCCGAATTTGAAAAAATTTCTGGCTCAGAAATAAGAAGCTGTGGTCTTTTTATAGAACAGAAATATCCGTTTCTAGCTGCATCTCCCGATGGCTTAGTATATGACGACGCCTTTCTTGAAATAAAAAGCCCTTATAATTCAAGCATGTTAACACCGAAAGAAGCAACAGAAAATAAATTTATAAAATATTTGATTATTGATAACAGCGGTGGCCTGCTATTAAAAAATAATCACAGCTACATGCACCAAGTACAAGGTGAATTGAATATAACCAATAAAAATAAATATTCCTTTGTTGTATGTAACATTTTTGGAAGAAGCAACTTCCCGAACTTATCACTTTTTATAAAAGGGCACTCTTGCCAGAATTAATCTATCCCCGTAAAGTTAGAGGCCAGGAATTACGTAATATCTATATTTAAACATTCTATATTTTACCAATAGTCAACAGGTAAATTTGTGTTAGTATATTATGTTTACTCTGTGGGATAAGAGTGCGATAAGCATACCGTCCATAACGCTTCCACCGCAGGAGCGCTGTAAATCTGTAAACACTTTAGTCAGAATAAAATAAGTTGAAACGAGCTATACTTCTTTTCATTTTGCATGTGTTCACTCATAGAGTATCTGTACAGGGTTACCTCTGTACCTATTGTACTATTTGTTTGTTATTTATTACCTGCTCACTATTATACTCTCTAGTCACTATAGACATCTAAGAATATCATCTGTCGATAAATCTGTGAAATCTGAAATCAACTTCTATTTATTATCTACTATTGTAATTGCTAATTCAGTCGGGATATTTGTAAATAAAGAAACTACATCTACACTAAATTTGGTACATACATAAATAAAAATCTACTAATGATGATTTATTCAGGATATTACTATATATGCCAAAAACTTTTCCATAAAAGTTCCAATAATAATTCATATTTGGTTATTTTTATTGAATTGCGTCCACAACGTTTTCCGTAATGAAATCTATTATCTCTTGTTTAGGAATATGACGCACAAGGAATCTTGCATTTATTTTTCTATCGATAGTGAGCTATTTGTGTTGCCTACGTGCTGCTTTACAGTTTTGAAAAATTCCGATTATTGTAATAACTTTGTTACATTATTTCGGAGTTCATAGCCAATTTGGAAAAATTTTACAAGTGGCATATGAAAGAAGGTGGTCACATCAAGCTACCAACGTATTTATATTTCTCTTAATATTATTTGAAAAGTTTGATGTTAAATCGAGTTTTACGTTCTTAATTGCCCAAATGTTATTTAAAAAAAAATAGAAAAATCGTTGTGTCAGTAGACAGATAAAACATAGATGATTCGAAAAAATTGGTCCACTCTTTCAACTTTGAAATTGACTCCCAAAAAGTGTTCCGAAATGTGCATAAAACTGAGTATATTTTGAGGTGTAAATGCCAGCGTTAAGACACGCTCACAAAAAAGTAAATGTCTTGTGGAAAATAATGTGTCGGTAAGAAATTCTTCTTGCTCTAATACGAGCTATATATCAATTACATCGGTCGGAAACAAAGAAGAAAATACGGAAAATGATATATTGCGAGAATCAAGGGACAAATAAGCTACCCTGACCTATCAATTACAAGAACTGCAGAATCACAATGCGCAGCAAGAGAAGAAAGTTGAATTTTATACGAACAAATGTATTAATCAACAAGATACTATTAGAGATTTGCACCAAACAATTGATACATTATCAAAAAAACTGATAGGGATGTTGTGCATGTACATACACAAACTGAGGTGTTTTCAATCAATAAGGGGGAGACTCGGACATGTTCAGTGAGTTCGAATGGCTACACTCAAACCGAGATATTTAAAGTCGACAAAAAAGGAATTCAATCTCAACCTAGAGTTCCTTCTGTGAATGGATGAGGTGTACAAACATCTTCCAACAAGCTTACGCAGACAGAACTGGCTTTGTCGATTGAATAAGAAATTCAAACATATTCTAATGGGACCATCTCAGATAGTTCAGCCCCTATTCTCGTGGTCGATAAGAAGTTGGATACAAAACAAACAAGAATACAGAATCCTCGATCCTTACTACGCGAGGTGAAAAATCAGTTAAATGAAATCCCAAACAAGAAACATTCACGGATATCAGATATACGAAATCATCGAAAAATATTGGTTTTGGGTCACAGCCAGGTAAGAAACTCGGCTACTATATTAACATCGCATCTGCATAATCTATACGAGGTACAGATATATTGTAAACCGTATGTCGCATTCCGAGATGTAGGTGATGGTATAGAAGGGCTGACAAGAGATTTTTCGGGTGCGATTATGTGATTATTCAGGCCGGCTCCAATGATGTATTGAAGGGTCAAACAGTTAATGCGGACTAATTGGGTAACATAATTTATAAACTTTCTCATACTAATGTTATATTTTTAAGCATTCCGTTTTGGTCCGGACGGCCAATTTTAAATAAGTTGATTTATTCCTACAATAGTCAAATATATGACATGGTTCGATTGTGTGGGTTTTCCAATATAAAATTTGCTGAAGTAAATGGTTTGTTAGATACCTTTAGTAAGAGCAGTGATGGTTTTCACTCCAATAGGAGAGATAAGGAGAGAATATTTCGATTCCTTATTGAACATCTACAATTGGGCGAACTTGATTTTGAATCGAGAGGTGTTACCTACTCCAATTTGATTTATGTTCCTTTACATACAAATCCTTGCCACAGCTCAAATTTTTAATTACCAATACGGTATTTACTAAGAATAATTCATCGACACGCACGATTCACACAAAAAGTTATTTCATTTAAATGTTCGCAGTATTCGCAGTAAGTTAGGTATATTTGAAGTTTTACTGCAGAATCTGAATTTTCCTAGCGTAGTATGTATCTCAGAGCATTGGCTATCTAATTATGAAATATCATCTTGTTCCTTAAATAATTATAAACTTATCAATAGTTTTTGCCGAGATAATTTGGGGGCTGGCGGTGTTGCCATGTACTCCTTGCCCGATTTACTCGCGGAATCTTGGACGTCTACTGTTGCGGCTCTGGAGTGTGCAGTAGGGTTGGTGAGGTTGTCGCTTGCGGCGACTTCAATGTTGATTTTATGGAAGATACAACTAATAGAGGAAGTGTTTTATATCTGTTCACATGTTTCGGTTTGACCCCTTATGTTGTCGAATGCACGCGAGTAACTGCGACATTTAGTACTCTAATAGATAATGTGTTGTCCCAAGTTTAAACTTTGGTGGGGGAGCTTCATTTTATCTTTTTCCAACCGATGAATATGAGATGGGTTCGGTTTTGGAGAGTGCTGTGATGAAACGTTCGGCTGGTGTCGACGATATACCATGTTTTCCTATTAAATATGTTTCGATTTATATAATGCAGACGCTCGTATATATAATTAATCGATGCTTCTCTGAAGGAGTTTTTCTGGATGTCTAAAGACGAACAAAACAATTCCGATTCACAAATGGGGTGATGTGCATGGTGTAATTAATAGACCTATATCCCTACCGACAGTCTTTGCGAAGTCTTACTTATAGAAGTACAACTTTTTGTCTCCAACACAGTTTAGATTTGTTAAGGGGAAATCTACGTGTGATGCCATATGCCATATTATGAACAAGATTTATGAAAACCTGAATAAAAAGATCAATGTTGCTGGCGTATCTTTCGATTTATCAAAAGCTTTTGACACTATTGATTATTCGATACTGTTATCAAAATTGGATGCACTTGGAGTTCGCGGTGTGGCTAAGGATTTGTTTGCTTCCTACTTGAGCAACAGGAAAAGTGTTATTACTTTGACAATGAATATGAACGGTGTTACACAGAGATATAAATCTTCACCTTTGTGATGGAATGTGGTGTGCCGCAGGGGTCAATTCGGGGGTCAATACTTTTTCTAATCTATGTGAACGATCTCAATTCTTCATTGACATCTTGTACTCTTTCACAATATGCTGATGATACAAATTATATCGTTTCTGCCTCCGATATTAAATCACTTTCCGTATCAATGACGGTACTTGTAAGTGAAATGGTAAACTGGTGCGAGATAAATGGCCTCCAACTTAATACAGGTAAGATTAGTGTTGTGCGGTTTAGATCACCTGCGCCGAATTTGGAGAGTTTGTATGTTCGCCTTAATGGCAAATCGGTTCCGGAGAGTAATGTGATGAAATCGCTAGGAGCTAGTAGTAGACAATCGTTTGAGGTTCATTGAACATTGCTCTATGCTGGAAGGTAAACCAGCAACGGCGCTGTATGCTATAAGAAACTTTGGGTGGGTTTGCAGTCGGTGAAACTGTTTTATTTTGGCTTACGTCGAGACTCGTCTTCGCTATGGTGTGATCTTTTGGGGATCTGCCTTTGAAGTTAACAATTGTTCCTCCTACAGAAAAGAATAGTTAGATGTATATTTTCTATTTCTTCGTTGACATCATGTCGCCATTTCTTTAGAGAGATGAATGTTTTGCCTTTGCCCTCACTCTATATATTGGAAGTTCTTCTGTTCTTTAAAAGATATGAAGAAACATTTGTTAAAAATACCAATATTTACTGCAATATGCAAACCAGATACCGAAATAATTTGAGTCTGCCGGTACACCATACAAGGCAATATGAATTAAGTCCGAGATATATGACAATACTTCTATATAATAAACTGCCCTCGTGTGTAAAAGCCACACAATCATTTAATAGCTTTAAATTAAATTTAAAAACGTATCTTTATGGAAATATGTTTTATGGCCTGGATGAATTTATGAATGCTCTGATGAATATGTGCGTGAACGTCAATTTTAATTTTAATTTTAGTTTTATAAGTTTTAGTTTAAAATTTCTTATTATTATAATATGTACACATATGTATTATTGACAATGTCCATGCTCTGATGAGCCATGACAGTAAACATTATTATTATTAAACAAAACGGGTGAGATGATACCGAAAAATATAGAATTTGCAAGCCTAGAAAGGAAAACATATATCGATCTCCTCAATTAAAGAAAGAACAGAAAGGCGTGTGTTACCATTCAAAATAATGATCTGGTCTGCATGTCATAGTGTATTATACCTTTCCTTCGCTTAGCACATGAACATAAATATAGGATAATATGTTATCAGCACTATTCGGTAGTCCTAAACTAGCAAAGGAGTCAAGTTTCTAATGAAAGTAAAAATATCGACCACATTGAGATTCAGAACAACCTCTCCATAAACGTATACGGATTCGATTTCAACATGGAGATAACAACCCACCAAGTTGTATGGATCGTGTATTTAACAAGACGAAAAAGGACATACATATCAATCTGCTATTGGTGGAAGAGAGATAGAAGTAATATTATGTCCTGATAATAGAGATGATATCAGAAAATATAATAACTTATCATTGAATAATAAAATTCGGAGGGATAACAGCATCAGTCCGATTTACACTACTTAATGATACACGTCATCAACCTTTTAACAAACTATAGTTATGTGTTAAAATTCTACCCTAAAGCGACAACTAGCGCCCGCGGGGAAACAAGTTGAAGATAATGCGTGGAGGTTCGAATTTAATATTAGCAAATTATAGGTAGATATATACCTACCTATACATATAGGTATACATATATTTTAAATACATAATTTACTACACTAATCATTTTATATTTTAGCAGTCACCGTGTGATAAAATAACTCTACGTTTTGTTACGTGCACAAATTTCATTTAGTTCAGTTTCCGTATTTCATTTAACTTATTAGAAATTAGGCTCAAATTTTACTCCTTTCACATAATACTTATTTCCGAATATCGCATAACGATATTACCGTTGAACCCACCCCATCGCAGCGTGTTAGTTGTCCTTGAGTTTTTCGAATTCGTCCAATCACGAGAAGCGAAGCGAATGTTAGCTTCGGGTAGTATCTAAGTTTTGGAAAGAAAAGAAGGTATCCAGCGGTCGACTTGAACGGTTCGGTGACGATATCGGAGAAGCTTATGGCTGATAGAATTTAAGTGCGCGTAGCGTTTATCGTATTTTCGTGGAAAATAGTAATTACCCTGTACTAGGGGATTCATCAGCGTAGCCTCTAAGGTATTATTACACTACATCTCCCGTTCACGGAGGAAAAGAAACCCGAGATCGAACCAACCACCCACGTCGTACTTAATCAAACCACATTCTATCTTTACCCCACTATCAAGGTTTGTTAACGAAGGAAAATTGATCATCTAACCCATCGGATAATTCCGAACGACCCCCTTTTTCAACACTCGAGACAGACAACTATTAGACCTCCATGCGATGACATCACCTGGAAGCCATGACATTTAACAGCTAAGCCATTTTATTCTATATATTGTAAACCGTTCTTTTTATTTTCAATAGTTCATATTTTGTATTATTCTTTTCCGCTAAATTTAACGTTATTATTATTCAAGCTTGTAAAATCATTATTTTCTAGATTGCCGTATTACTTCTTAAATTCATTGATATTCAAATATATATAGAAATTCATACCCGACCTGTATCGCCTTTTGCATAACTTACAGTAACAATCAATATCACGTATTTTTGTATTCTATATTGTGAAGGTTTAGCTAAAACGTTTTAGATTGACTTACGGTTACCGCACTGTCTGCATTATTTAGTTAATTTAATCTCCAATTTTATGTAGTTTTTCAATGTCTTTAACGAAATCTAACGAAAGGCTAAATACACAAGTTTTGAATAGTCGTGTGTAGTTTTCATGTAGCATTTTTATTGTTTTCCATAACAGCTTTTGAACATATAGAATCAACGTGCAGTTACCAGCTGATCTTGGTCACTCCGGACGTCAAACAGTTTTCGATCTTTATACAGGTACCGATTATTTAACCATGAAAATAGATCTGGTAAGTTCGTATGACCCTTGACCAAATTTCATGGTTAGCGCCCATATTATCTTTTTCCCTGACAAGACCATTTGTATTCAACGACCGTTATTTACATATTGAAAAAGAACCGACACGACCTCCCACTGAGCTGATCACGGCGTTGGCTAGCCCTGTTGCGACAAGCGTATGTACCGCTTCTTGTTTTGTTCTTGTCGTCTCAGACATTCTAGCCAATTGTTCCCCTCAGTTATTGCTATCTCGGAGAGATAGTAGTAACGCGGTTTTGGCGGTAACAAAGTTTGGCGCCCAACGTGGGGCCTTGAAAGTACCATCTTATCGTATTGTAATGTATTTCGGCAGTAAACTTCCCACACATGTGATTTTGTCATTTTGGCACGTTTTTACTTTTCCTACGTTTCGAACATTTTTGATCATCTTTAGGTAACTTTCTTTCTAAATCGGCGTTTTCGATCACGAATTCATTTCTTTTCTGAACTATAACGTTGCGACACACATCTTGACAACATCCGGCACCATGGAAGCTAAAATGGATTTAAATCGCTTAAGTAAGGATGAATTCACGTAGGAATTGCAAGCTAGAGGTATTGTAGATAAATTATCTGTCGAAGTCATGTGGAGAACTTTACGCAAACTTTTCAAACTCGAACGATCGTCAAGTTTTGTTGCATCCGCGTACCCGTTTACCTTCGAACAGGATAGAGACGAGATAGAGACTAAATTGCAAGATCTTACGAACACCATCGAAGATTTTTCAGACGCTTTGACTTCTAACTTATTTAAGAAACTATCTACGAAACTTATGCATCTAACGTTTCGCATTAACCGCTCTATACCAGTCACCGTCGATGATCGAGCAATCCGCTCACGATTTCTGCTCACAACTGTATCATTAACGTCCCAATTAAAAGTTAAGGCAAAACAGTTTTCACGCGCTACATTTTACGACACTTGACGCTTCTATTGTCGATTCCGATCCTTCAGAATCTAGTGAATCTTCAGATAACGAATCTCGCGGCGCTACTGCTCTTGCATCACCCATCGTGGTCCCGGTTTCCAAATGGAACCTAACTTACACAGGAAGTAATAGTCATTGAGCGCATTTCTTGAAGTAGTAGAGGAAACTCGCATTGCACGCAATGTTAGTAAACCGTTTTTGTTCACTTCCGCTTTAGATTTGTTTCGTGATAAAGCTCTTATTTGGTACCGAGCGCATTGGAAGACATTTTCGACTTGGGATGAATTAGTAGCAAGTCTTCGTGAGGAATTCCAACCTCCAGATTATGACGAACGATTATTTGAAGAAGTTAAACGACGCACTCAAGGTGCTAGTGAATCAATAGGAATTTATATAGCAACTATGACAAACTTGTTCTCGCGTTTTAATGTCTCAATTCCACAAGCTACTCAGTTAAAGATCCTTACGGAAAACATTCTACCAAACCCAGTTAGGACTAGTAGAAATTACATCCTTAGCTCAACTCTTAAAGTTATGTCGACAACTTGAAGGTCGTAAACTTTCTGTAGAAGCCTTTGCACCACCACCTTCTCGTACTAAGTCTTTGAAACCAGACTTAGCATATGTCCAAGCAACTTCTAGTGTAGCTTCACTACAAATTAGATCCCCGAGTTCAAGCGACAGAAAATGTTGGAACTGTGGACAATTAGGTCATCTCTCGTATCGATGTGAGAAACCTTGAAGACGGCATTGTTTTAAATGTGGAAAACCTGATGTTGCAGTAGCAAGCTGCCCAAAGTGTACTTTAAACGAACGTCGAACGCAGTAGGCGACCAATTATTGCGTTCCAAGTCTTCTTTGGTCACACCAGAACAATCAGTCCTTCTAGATTTCATTTTGGCAAACGCACAACAAGATGAACGTCCTTATTTAAACGTTTCGGTTTTAGGAAAATCAATGTTAGGTCTTCTAGACTCTGGCGCTTCACGCACTATTGCAGGACATTCCGGTTGTGAAATTTTAAGGAATTTAGGACTCCCGATTAGGAAAAACATGTCGAGCTGTACCGTTGCGAACGGATTAAAGTGTGATGTTGTTGGCATTGTATCAGCCCCTATTCAACTTAGAGATCAGGTTAGAATCATTGACATTTTATTAGTACCTTCTGTCACATCATCACTTATCTTAGGAGCAGACTTTTGGCGTATTCATGGTATTGTACCAGACTTACCACGAGGAGAATGGACCTTCTCGACAGAAAACCCTATCGCTACATTAGACCATATCACTAGTGAGCTACTTCCCGAACATCAACGACAACTGTCAAACTTAATTGCGACTTCGTTTCCCGTTTGTAAGAAAGGCGAATTAGGATGTACCGATTTAGTCGTCCACGAAATCGTCTGCAATAGACCACGTATCAAACAGCGATACTATCCAATCTCTCCAGCAATGCAGAAGATTGTCGGTCAAGAATTTGACGAAATGCTTAAACTTGGTGTTGTTCAGAAATCCACCAGTCCTTGGTCATCACCGATCTTACTAGTTCCGAAAAAGGATAAATCTTATAGATTCTGTGTGGACTTCCGTAAGCTCAATAGTTGCACTCAGAAAGACGCTTATCCGATTCCGTATGTATCGCACACTCTCGACAAGCTACGCAACGCTAAATATCTACCATCCCTTGACGTAAAGTCTGCGTATTGGCAAATCCCGTTGAGTAAAAATTCCCGTCAATATACTGCTTTTACCATCCCCAATAGAGGATTATTTGAATTCTTAAGACTCCCTTTTGGGCTCACTAACGCTCCCGCTACTTGGACCCGTTTTATCGATAGAGTAATTGGACCTGAACTTGAACCTCATGTGTTCACTTATTTAGATGACATCATTATCGTCACAGAGACTTTTGAAAAACACCTCGAAGTCCTAAACGAAGCCTTTGAACGGCTTGCAAAATCCGGACTCAAACTTAGTGTCGATAAATGCCAGTTCTGCCGACCCGAACTTCGATATCTCGGATATATTGTTAATAAGTGTGGATTACATGTCGACCCAGAAAAAGTTAAAGCTATTCTGTCATATCCGCAACCAAAAACAGTTTCCGATATACGACGTTTTGTAGGAATGACGTCATGGTACCGACGCTTTGTTCCTCAATTCTCAACCCTTATCGCACCTATGACGAAATTATTACGGAAAAATGCAAGATTCTTTTGGGACAATAATTGTCAGGAATCTTGGGAGAAGCTAAAGAACTGCTTAATTACCGCTCCCGTATTGTCTTGTCCAAATTTTGAGAAATTCTTCGTTATTCAAACTGACGCGTCCAATTAAGGCATCGGCGCTGTGCTAACACAGGAATTCGATAATGGTGAAAAAGTCATCAGTTATTTGAGCCGATCTCTTACGCGACTACTGAAAAAGAGTGTCTAGCTGTTCTTTGGGCTATCGAGAAGTTAAGACCCTACGTTGAAGGTAGTAATTTTAAAGTCATTACCGACCACTACTCCTTGTTCTGCCTAAGCAAACTCCAGAACCCGTCAGGTCAGGTCAGGCAAAGAACATGTTGTTCCTGATGCTCTTTCACGATCTGTTCTCGTTATTGACACCATTAGTATTACAGCATCTCATCAAGATCAAAGCAAAGATAAATGGTATAACCGACTTGTGAAGAATGTTCAGTTAAATCCGGTGAAGTGTTCGAATTTTCGTATGGAAGAAAATGATCTATACAAGTGTGTTAAAGACCCGTACCATGATTTATCGTCCGACAATGACAAATGGAAAATTGTCGTCCCCAAAGAGAAACGTAAGGAATTAATGCATGAAAGCGATGACATTCCCACTAGTGGTCACCTTGGAGTTTTTAAGACGTATGACCGACTTGCGAACAAATACTTTTGACCCAAAATGAGATTCGATGTCGCCACTTATATTCGTAAATGCCAAACTTGCTTGCGCACTAAGCCAGAACAAAAAGCTAAACAAGGAACTATGGGAGGTCACTCTCAAATCACCAAACCTTGGGAAACTATTAGCATTGATCTGATCGGACCGTTACCGCGATCCGCTAAAGGCTACTTTTACATTCTAGTAGTCTGTGATCTATTCACCAAGTTTAGCTTATGTTATCCACTCCGAAAAGCTAGTGCCGCGAAAGTTGTGGAACATCTGGAAAATGACGTTTTTCTATTGTTTGGTGTCCCGAAAACTGTAATTTCCGACAACGGTGTACAGTTTATATCAAAAGAATATCGCCGCCTCTTGAGTAACTACAACGTTAAACCGTCTTACACATCACTTTATCATCCCCAAGCAAACCCAACAGAAAGAGTTAATCGTGTTATCAAAACAATGCTTACAGCCAATGTGTCAGACAATCATCGTGAATGGGATAAATTTCTCCCTAAGATCGCTTGCGCACTTCGTTCCGCTAAGCACGAAACTACTGGAGTAAGCCCTTATTACGTAAATTTTGGCAAAGAAATACTTTTATCGGGCTCTGATCATCGAAACAATATCGACCCTCGGTCGGATCAAAAGGATCTAGAAAAAGGTCCTCATGTTTTAGCAAATTGTATAAAGATGTTCAGATTCGTTTGCAGAAAGCTTACCTCAAATACAAGTCCCATTACGATCTTAGACACCGACCCGTTAGCTACTATCCCAACCAGGTAGTATAGCGAAAAGAACTTCGTCCTGTCGGACGCTTCAAAATATTATGCTGCTAAATTAGCCGATAAATTTGTCGGTCCTTTCTTAATACATCGCGGTATATCGCCTACCACCTACGAACTTAAAGACTATGATGAAAATGTTTTACCAGGCACGTGGAACGTCGAACATCTGAAACCACAGCCCAACGACGACTAAATACTTTCGTTTTGCCGTGTAGTTGCCGGCTGTAGAATAGCGCTATGGTATAATCGGCCTGAGGTAAGAGTCCTCTAATCGAATCAGTTTCTCAAAACATCGTAGATCTCGTTGTTATGTTTATTTTGTTTGTGGCAAATCATCTCGGCATACCAAGAGAGATTATTCTCCTTGCCCAAGAATTGACGTTGACGTATTTTTAAGTACCGATTGTGACAAAATCGAAGGCGGTCGAAGCTTAAAAAAGGGGTTAGTAATATCCCTGTTGTTAGATCATTTGGCCTTCATGGACTGAGTCCTGGCAGTTCTCGTTATTTCCGCGGATATGGTTAGTTGACTTTTGTTTACGTTTTTGTTATTATACAGCCTTCTGCTGCTTTAGTCTGGCATAGGCCGTGTCCCGACTTTAAACTTTTGAAACCAAAATTTCTTTAAAACGTTTTAGGATTTGTTTTATTGGCCATTCGAATATCTTTTTGTATCGCCTTCAGCGTTTAAAGTTTATGAGTCTGTAGATGCCCTGATTTGAATGTTAACGAATGTAGGCGTGTTGGTGGACTTCAATCTGTTGTTTTCCATTTTTTTTATTTGGATTGTTTGGTATACCGTCCGAATGCCGAAGGACCCGTGGTAGTGGTTAGGGTCAGAAGCTAGTCCTGTATGTGTGCTGAGTGTGTGTTGCGTGAATGAATTAGGGTAACTCGCCTCAACTTCTCGCATATGCTTGTCTCTGGTTAATTTCCGCTTTGATGTTGTACTCTTCTACAAGAAAATTTCCCTTTGGTAAACTGTCTGTTGAAGAAAGGGTGGAGTTGTTACGTGCACAAATTTCATTTAGTTCAGTTTCCGTATTTCATTTAACTTATTAGAAATTAGGCTCAAATTTTACTCCTTTCACATAATACTTATTTCCGAATATCGCGTAACTATATTACCGTTGAACCCACCCCATCGCAGCGTGTTAGTTGTCCTTGAGTTTTTCGAATTCGTCCAATCACGAGAAGCGAAGCGAATGTTAGCTTCGGGTAGTATCTAAGTTTTGGAAAGAAAAGAAGGTATCAAACGATCGACTTGAACGGTTCGGTGACGATATCGGAGAAGCTTATGGCTGATAAAATTTAAGTGCGCGTAGCGTTTATCATATTTTCGTGGAAAATAGTAATTACCCTGTACTAGGGGATTCATCAGCGTAGCCTCTAAGGTATTATTACAGTACATCTCTCGTTCACGGAGGAAAAGAAACCCGAGATCGAACCAACCACCCACGTCGTACCTAATCGAACCACATTCTATCTTTACCCCACTATCAAGGTTTGTTAACGAAGGAAAATTGATCATCTAACCCATCGGATAATTCCGAACGACCCCCTTTTTCAACACTCGAGACAGACAACTATTAGACCTCCATGCGATGACATCACCTGGAAGCCATGACACTTAACAGCTAAGCCATTTTATTCTATATGTTGTAAATCGTTCTTTTTATTTTCAATAGTTCATATTTCGCATTATCCTTTTCCGCTAAATTTAACGTTATTATTATTCAAACTTGTAAAATCATTATTTTCTAGATTGCCGTATTACTTCTTAAATTCATTGATATTCAAATATATATAGAAATTCATACCCGACCTGTATCGCCTTTTGCATAACTTACAGTAACAATGAATATCACGTATTTTTGTATTCTATATTGTGAAGGTTTAGCTAAAACGTTTTAGATTGACTTACGCTTACCGCACTGTTTCCATTATTTAGTTAATTTAATCTCAAATTTTATGTAGTTTTTCAATGTTTTTAACGAAATCTAACGAAAGGCTAAATACACAAGTTTTGAATAGTCGTGTGTAGTTTTCATGTAGCATTTTTATTGTTTTCCATAATAGCTTTTGAACATATAGAATCAACGTGCAGTTACCAGCTGATCTTGGTCACTCCGGACGTCAAACAGTTTTCGATCTTTATACAGGTACCGATTATTTAACCATGAAAATAGATCTGGTAAGTTCGTATGACCCTTGACCAAATTTCATAGTTGGCGCCCATATTATCTTTTTCCCTGACAAGCCCTTTTGTATTCAACGACCGTTATTTAGATATTGAAAAAGAACCGACACGACCTCCCACTGAGGTGAGCACGGCGTTGGCTAGCCTGTTGCGACAAGCGTATGTACCGCTTCTTGTTTTGTTCTTGTCGTCTCAGGCATTCTAGCCAATTGTTCCCCTCAATTATTGCTATCTCGGAGAGATAGTAGTAATGCGGTTTTGGGGTGTAACAGTTTCTATAAATAAAATAAAGTATTTTAAAACATATTTATTTCTTATATACTTAGGATTACCAACGGATTCAAGCCATATTAGAAATTCGAAAAATATTCCTCAACAACACACATATTCCTTATATAGGAAGTCATAATGACCCTAAAAAGTTTATTAGACTAAATGTCTCTGAAATAATTTCTATCTATGAGAACAATCAAACAAAGCAATATTGAAAAGCATTAACAATAAAAGCCAATTGAATTTCAATTTCAACAACATTAAAATCCATAAATCGAATTAATGCAGGCGATCTCTTGTTGGCGGGGAAACTAGAAAATACTATCCTGATTATTGTAATTTACGAGCATATTCATGTACGTTATATCAGTGTAATTAGAAAACTACTTCCACCATTCGCAGACGCGTCTCGCGATTATACCGCTCGTCAGTGCGGCTTTGTGAGAAATAGTTTTCATTTCCCGATAAGCACTATGTACGCTAGTATATTTGATGGGTGTACATATGAGAATTCAAGTAACAAATTCCATCAATTGTAGAGCTCTATGGATTTTGGATCAAAAATTGACAGACTGCATTCATTACTTCAACTCGAGTTTCAAACTGTCTATGCTTCATACAGTTGTCAAGAGACAGAAAACGGTTTCCCAGTCAAGTATAGAATTTTGTTGTTAATGATTTTCGGTCGCCCAGTGGGTGCTTCATCGGTCAAGCTTAGATCTCCCGAAGCAATTTTCTTGAGCCACTTCTGTGCTGTTCGATCACTTCCCAGTAAACATTTTTTAAATTTCGCGGATAGTTTAAGTTGGTAGTTCCGGCAATAGTGAATACATTTGCATGCATCGCAGAAATTGGTGAGTATGCACACTATTGCATCATCTCCGAATGCCATTTTCAATTCTTTTAAATTAGGAAATGTGTGTATCCGATAAAAGAAGGATTCATACTAAAGTGACGGACAACAAACAAGTGCTATCGATCAACAATATAAAAAATATTCATGGCACTCTACTTTATACAAAAAGCGCACGAATCTATTTGGTTACCTTATATATATATTTAGTAGGCAAAACTGACCGGTTAACGAAATAAGAGCGGCAATTTTAAAAGATTTCGATCCTAGATTAGAATAGTACTGGTGGAATGGGAAATATTTTACAACTTGTTTCCACATTGATTTATAAAAGTAAAGGAAGTAAAAGTGTTGAAATATTAATAAATTTGTTTTACAGAAGATATCTACAGAGATATCATAATATATAAGTAAGAGGAAGTTGTAGGGACAAGGTAAATCTGCTAGGCGTTGCTAATAGTTCAGTTTTACGTTTAATATTTAGAATACACCATTTTCTATTGGTGCAATGAAAGTCGAAATGGTCCGTTGTGTACTTACAACCAAACATTCAGGATGACTAATTTTCTGTAAACTCAATTCGAAATTGTCCTAAGCGAGAACTTTTGAAAAGAATGAACTTCATTTATTTATTTATTTATTTTTATTTGAAAAGAGCATCATAAACGTTCAATGATATTTTTAGTATGGCTTCTACGTGATTATTGGAATAATATGAGGACGCGACGCATTCGATTTTCGCAAAAACAATATAACACCGTAAAGGTGACCTAAAGGGTGATAAATTATCTAAATAAAAGTTTTGTGAAAAGTGCCTCCCAGAGTCACAATTTAAGAAAAACGGTCTTACCTTGAAGTGTTTACGTTACTTTCAAATTGAGTTTTGTTATGTATTTAATAATAAATACAATTTATAATACATTTATAATACATTTATAATAACTTTTATCCTTTTTCTACAAATATACGTTCAAATCTTAATTCAGTAATTTACCAACATTTTCACATTTTCTGAGATGTTAAGATGGATGACTTTCTAAATGACATTTGACTGGTAGGGGTGGCAACCAGTACCAACTTAAATAGATGTATATTTATATAATTCTTCTTATTCTTCTTCGAAGCGGTCTATTATGGAAGTTAAACGTTGGTTAAACGAGTGATTCTCATAAACGAAAAAATTGATTGATGCACGAACTTGCGTATTCTAATGATTTTTTCTGTATTTGCTACTCGTTACTTTAAGAAAACTTCAATGTGTAATTTGCGTTAATTTATTTGGTATTTGACTGATCCACACCATATATTCATTGCATTACATATATTCATGGTTCGTTTAGTTGTTTGTTTACTAATTGCTGTGTTTCTTTGAATTATTAAATATACTTAAAATTTAAAATACATACAAAAATACGCTCTGGAAATATCTTTTAAGAATAAAAGTGTAGTTTGATAAATTTTTATAACAGAGAACAAAAGTACTTTACTAAAAATTTTCAAACGATTTTACTTTAAAATGTGTCCAAGAATTAATACAACAATATACAAATGAATACATATATCATGTACGAAATCTAACAATTTCACGCTCTTCTATTTCTGCTTCAGCTGTGTTTAGAACTTCCACGATACACACGTTAGCAATTTCGTTGTAATTTGCTATTTCTTCTTTAATACCTTTCTTATAATACATAAACGATTCAAGTGAAAATTGTAATTCGATTGGTGTTTACCGCTCGAAGTAAGGCGAAGTTAAAATCGACCATGTCCACGTCCATCCTTAATTGCGTTCAAGATAACGAGTCCCCTTGTTCTTCGTCTCGTTGACATTCCCTAGGGTTTAATGGCTTATACAATAACCCTGCTAAACGGAAAAATTCACAGTCCGATCCAATTTCAACCCGGCACATCTTTTGTCAAACATGTACCGAGCCAAATTTCCCGGAATA
This sequence comes from Chrysina gloriosa, assembly GCA_038088585.1. Taxonomy (NCBI): domain Eukaryota; kingdom Metazoa; phylum Arthropoda; class Insecta; order Coleoptera; family Scarabaeidae; genus Chrysina; species Chrysina gloriosa. Next base: position 33,421,062 of record CM076090.1, read on the forward strand.
TGGAATTTTCTTCGTCCGCTAGAACTTATTGTATCTTTGGCAGCACGCCACGAGGACTCGATTGCATTGGTATGAGCATCTGTATTAGGATCTTTGAAAGTCAAAATATAATTAACCTTCAAATGCTCATACGCGTGCAATGAGAGGCAGTCATAGGCCTTCCAATAATCGGTGATGACAGTTGGTCCCAATTCAGTCCATTCAGGGATAATCGGAATCAACATGTCGGCAGATCTGCAAATAAAAGAAAAATTGTTAAAACAATTATAGTTTCACATACAAAATATATTAAAGTATTCAACGTGATTTAACCTGACCAAACCACTCCGTTCCACGCCACCCGACCCAAAACCACCCCTCACCAACCACCCAAATGTTCGGGGTAGTGGAAAATGAAATGGGTCGCCAACTAATGCAGTGTATGACCAAGTGAATGACACCCAAACCACCCACTACCACCCGGCCCAAAACTACTCCGCACAACCCGACCCAAAACCACCCCATACAACCCGACCCAAAACCACCCCATACCACCCGGCCTAAACCACATCACACCATCCGGCCAAAAACGATCCCACAAACCCGGCCGAAACCACCCCACACACCCCACTGCATTAGTTGGCGACCCATTTCAATTTTCTCTGAATTACATAATTTGTATAAATCGATTAAGTTGATTTGAGCCATTGTATGGCCATTGTAAACGCAATGACAATGACAATATTAAGTTTGAATTATTTTGGAAGAATAAGAATAAATATAAGACTGCACTTTTGGTACTGGTTGCTACCATTCGTCGATCTCTACGATTTTACTTGGACTCTCTAACTTTTCTTTATGCATGATATACACATCCAAAACAACCTCGCGACAAAAGGACATAAATATGTACAGAAAAAATTATAAGAATACGCAAGTTCGTGCATCAATCAATTTTTCCGTGTATGTCAATTACTCGTTTCACCAACGTTTAACTTCCATAATAGACCACTTGGAAGAAGAATAAGAAGAATTATATAAATATACATCTATTTAAGTTGGTAGTGGTTGCTACCCCTAAATGTCATTTACAAAGTCATCCATTTTAACATCTCAGAAAATGTGAAAATGTTGATAAATTACTGAATTAAGATTTGAACGTATATTTGTAGAAAAAGGATAAAAGTTATTATAAATTGTATTTATGCGATTAAATACATAACAAAACTCCATATGAAAGTAACGTAAACACATCAAGGGAAGACCGTTTTTCTTAAATTGTGACTCTGGGAGGCATTTCTCACAAAACTTTTATTAAGATAATTTATCACCCTTTAACTCACTACTAAAGTAGGAAATATTGTATACAAATTTAGTGTTTATGGTCAAATATAAAATGTCAAATGTCTTTTATGTGAAACAAATGAATAGAAATGGAATTAGTTATGGAAGAAAAATAGAAGTAAAATTTTATCAGTAAGAAATATTTCAAAGATATATAATCCAAACGCAAATGTATTTACATCAAAAAATTATGATACGTATCATGTGACTAGTGAAATTAAAAAAAAATGTATGGACTGTAACAATTAAATCTCGTATGACAAATAAAGGTATCATTGTACATTAGACGATGGCAAGCTTAATGAAATAAAGTTTTATTAACTAAAATGTGTTTACTAAATAAATTGCATTATTTGCCATTTAAAAATGGAAGAGGAAGTGCAAAAGAATACCAGAGATTGTACATATGGATTAAAATTTTTTTTTTATTTTTAACTTTTATTGATGACTACAGTACAACTGGTAAAAATGTATCCGTTATCAAATCAAAAATACAATTGCTATGGTGACTATGTAAACTTAATTGAAAGTAAGTCTGGATAAAAGGGGTAAAAAGACTTAAGTGTGATAATGAAATATATGAATATATATAGTATGCCCCCGGATTGAGTTTACAATAGGTATGATTAACCAAAAATTTTCGAATTGGAATTTCATATTTTGGGATTCCGCCCTGCTTGGTGTGAAACTTATTTTTAGTTTACGTTCGATTTTTTAAAGTCAAGTAGGCCTTTACAGCTGAGCAAATACTATTTTAGTTCTAGGTAAACTACCTTTTCCGTTCACAGTGCGCCAAAATGTTACTAAGAAAAGTTGTTCATAATGAAAAGCTTTGGCGCGGAATAATCGGCCTACTTTAATAAAATGCAGTATTGATCAGTTCCCTTTTGTGTCAACTTCATTTTCAACTTCGTTTTGTGTCAACTTTGTGTCAGCTTGACTTTAAAGAAACAAATCTGAAATTGAAACTACAATCATACCTTGAGATGGGTTAATGATCACGAAAACAAAAAATATGTATAAGAAATTTTCAACTGAAGAAATGTTACGTATGTAAAAAATCATTAGACAAAGATAAAGTGGCTGATTAGTACCATTTGGCAGGGTAATTCAGTGATGCAGCGCACTTCTGCTCTAATCTCAACTACAAAATTCCAAAATTAGTTCAGATTTTCTTTCGTAATTTCAGTGAGTATCAAAACCATCTGCTGATACGCCAGCTTGCCGACGACCGCGAAGACATCGACGCTATCATGCATAACAAAGAGAAGTGCATCAGCTTCCCCAAGAACAATGAAGTTGATAAGTATTTCGGAACAGATCCGGGTACACTTTGACGATGAGTAATTCTGGTTCATAACAAGGAAAGGTGTGCTTCCGTACCAATATACACATAAGTACGAACCGACGCTACAGTCCAAAAATAGCTTCCATGACATTGTATAAAAGCGTTAACGATCAATGGTACGAATACGCCATTGTAGTATGGAGGACGTTTAATTGTACCATGATGTCCTGCTGGTCACAGATGTACTCTAAAATTTTAGAGAAGTATCTCACGATACATGTAATTTGAACAAACTCACTACTGCAGCAGTTTAGATCTAGAATAGACGCTATTCTGTAATACACAGGAATCCATTTGGAGCTTCTCACAGACATCAAAAAAGGTGAAGAGAAGCACTCCGGGTGATTTACCTCTACTTAGTTTTAGCCATGCAAGAGCCAACAAACGCGTTGTCGATTATAGTAGTAGCTAGTAGTGATGCTAACAGATTATATGTAGGGACCTGGTCTCTACTGCAAATTTGAACGGCAGAGTCGCGAGAAAGCCGACCGCATCGATGTTAACAACACAGCATACAGCAACAAAACAGGGTACTTTCTTGAAGTAGATATCATGCACCCTGAAATATTGCATAATCACCATACCTACCTTTTATTCCTCCCCGAAAACATCATCCTCCAAAATTTCAAACAAAAAATTCAGCACCAATCCCCATAACCGACGGTCTATAGCTCCTTTCCACCCATCGAGTACTACGAGAGACTCACTCTACATGACTGAAGAAGTACGTCAAATTAAACACATCTCTGAGGCTGCAAGCCACGAATGACTTTGACAAAGGCTTTTTAAATTGACGGCAAAACGATGAAGGTTGTGGATAAACGCATTGGGAAGATATAGGACGAATACGAGGCTTAATCTTTATTTTCTAAACAGAATTAACAAAAAATTATAAACATATTTACAAAGAATTTTGTGGTAATTTAAATGAAGAAACAAAGTCGTGTACAATAAACTCACATATGTCGGATTCGCCGTCTTGGAATTCTCGAAAGTACTGATAAATGACTTTTACTACAACTATCTGAAACGCTCTACTGGAATAAAATAAGATTATACTATACGGATACACACAGCGTCATACTACACAATGAGATTGAGGACGTGTATGGGGATATAGATCTAAATTCCCATAAATTCAACACATCTAATTTTTCATGTTGAAGATAGTACCTTTTACAAAACAAGGGCTATGCAGCGAACTGTTTGAAGGTGAGGTCGCTGGGAAGTCCGCCAAAGAATGTGTTGATCTTTCTTCAAATTTGTACAGAGTTGAAATAAATAGTCGACAAATTAAACATGTAAAAGAGGTACATTTTATTGTACAGAACGCAATAAATATTCAAGTCAGCTCTCCACAACATTTATACATTGGAACAAGGGAAGCTCTCTATCCCTGGATGATAAGCGATATATCGATGCTATTAGTATACAGACCCACGACTGGGAACCACCACGCTACCGAGACCCAAGAAGAAGAAGTTTAATGTATAAAAATACGATCAACATGCAGAAACATCGCAAACTTCCCTCACCACGAAGTCATCAGCTTAGACAACAAAGACATATTAGGACATATTTGTCTTTAAGAAAAATAGTAATGTTTGTGTACTGTTATAAGGCCGGATAACATGCAGTTTGCATAAATTTGCATATTTGCATAATATATGCATTTTGTATATTATTTGCATATTTTGTAGTAATTCAACATATTTGAAGTATCCGAGTTTTATTTATTTATTGGATGTAATTTATTATAGGATAGGCATTACTAAAAATATGTCGTGGCTGTAACAAACAAAGAGTTAAACAGCCCTCTTTAAATTAAAAATAGCATTCCATGAAGCCTCTTCTCGATACTTTTCCGATAAGCGCTTCCAAAAATTTATTAACGCTGTTCCCATACATCTAGACCGGAACAGAATTCAAGTAAAAGCTAATTCCCGGAAACTTCTAAATAAATACAAAAATACATTTTACCAGAAAATTAGGAGCACAGGTGTTTCTTTGTTAATCGGAGAAATTTATTCCCATATTCGAAAGCAATCTTATTTATTTTAAACGTCATTTTACGTTGGCTTTTCGAAGTGTAAACTTGTGGGTTATTATTAATTATAATAGCAAAAATGCCGAAAATAGCCACTGTGCCTGGATGGATTGCACCTTATTCAGAATTGCGTATGGATTGAGAAAAAGTATATTGCGTAGCATGCAGCAAGATTGTCAGTAAAATTTAAGTTTATTTCCTCTTATTAATCTATAGTATTTAAACGATGTTTAACAAAACCACCAATACAACGCTTCGACAAATAATTTTATTTTAAAATAAGCAAAATGAGATCTATATTTCATGCGTATTTTTCGCATATCATCAGCACACTACGGAATATCTGATATTCCGTATTCTGCTGATGATTTTTAAATAAAAATCATTTTAAAATAAAATTATTTGTCGAAGTGTTGTGTTGGTTATTTTATTAAATGTCGTTTATTCCAATTGATTCGCAAACTCTTTAAACATTAGTTTTTTATTACTCCTTTATCTTTTACTAACACTTATTTTATAAGAAAACAATTGATGATGTAATATTTTTATGCAGGTTACAAGTGAGAGAAAGTTTCAAGTCGACCAGCATATTAAAACTCCATCTCATGCTGCAAAACTATCAAGGATGAAATTGGCGAATAATGGTCAGCAAACATGACCGCAATGTTTGCCATCAACCTCCAAAAAATCGGAACAAGAACAATTTAATGAAGATTTGTGCCTAATGTTTGTGTCGGCAGATATTCCACTACATAAAATAAACAATTTCAATGTCAAGTTATTTTTGCAAAAGTACACCAGCAAATATAATATTCCCGACGAGAGCACCTTAAGAAAAATTATATTCACCGTATCTATACAGAAACATTGAGTAGCATTAAGAAGGCTATGTCAAACAATTACCTTTACACATGCGCAGATGAAACTACTGATAGTGTTGGTCGATACATAGTTCATTTAATGATAGGTATCCTTAACGTATCGGTTCCAGTAAAATCTTATTTAATTTCATCCAAACAGTTGGAAAAGGCAAATAATTTGACAATAACAAGGTTTATACAGGAAGAACTGGCAACCTTTTTCTTACCGGAATCGATTCCAACAGAAAAATTCTATTGTTTTTAACGGATGCCGCACCATACATGGTGAAGGCAGCTTGCAACTTGAAAATCTTTTACCCAAATTTAATTCACACAACTTGCTTGGCGCACGGACTAAATCGTGTTGCAGAAGAAGTAAGAAACCATTTTCCCTTGGTAAATACTTTAATTAATAGTGTTAAGAAAGTGTTTTTAAAGGCTCCATTAAGAGTTCAGTTTTACAAACAACATCTACCCGGTATTCCGCTTCCTCCTCAACCAGTAATCACACGATGGGGAACGTGGTTGGAAGCTGCTATTTTTCATGCAAATCATTATGAAGAAATAAAGACAATTATTATGGATCTTGATAGCGATACACAATCTGTGCTAGACGCCCAAAAGGTGTATTCGAGTAAAGAAATACCTCAACAGTTGGCGTTTATTAAAGCCAACTACAGTTTTATTTCCACTTCTATATTGCATTTGGAAAAACAATTTATGTTGCTAATTGAGAGCGTTGAAATAATAAATAAATTTGAAAAGTTATGTTTTGATGTTAAAGCAAGGGTGGGAAAATTCATGTATGAAAATTTTTTAAGTGTAATAGAAAAAATGAGGGTTTTAAAAAGCTAAAAGATATTGCTAAAATCTTGTGTGGTGAGTCAGTAGAAAATATTGAGTTGACAATGGAGGATATTTCTAATTTGAAATATGCTCCTATAACAAGTGTGGACGTCGAACGAACCTTTTCAATATATAAATACATGTTATCAGACAAGCGCCACGATTTCTCTATTGAAAACTTTGAGAAATATGTAATTGTAAATTGTTTTCATAGTGAATTATGTTGCAAAATGTTATAAATAAACCTGTAGTAAACATAAGAGGATATTCTTTTTCTATAGCATTATATTTTCTAGCATTACTCCTATTTTTTTATCAGCATATTTTTCATAAGAAAGTGCATATTTAGGCCAAAACATCTGCATATTTATGCGCATATTTCCACTTTTTTTGCATATAACTTTTCAAATTTGCTTATTATTTCAACGCTCTCAATTAGCGACATAAATTGTTTTTCCAATTGCAATATAGAAGTGGAAATAAAACTGTAGTTGGCTTTAATAAACGCCAACTGTTGAGGTATTTCTTTACTCGAATACACCTTTTGGGCGTCTAGCACAGATTGTGTATCGCTATCAAGATCCATAATAATTGTCTTTATTTCTTCATAATGATTTGCATAAAAAATAGCAGCTTCCAACCACGTTCCCCATCGTGTGATTACTGGTTGAGGAGGAAGCGGAATACCGGGTAGATGTTGTTTGTAAAACTGAACTCTTAATGGAGCCTTTAAAAACACTTTCTTAACACTATTAATTAAAGTATTTACCAAGGGAAAATGGTTTCTTACTTCTTCTGCCACACGATTTAGTCCGTGCGCCAAGCAAGTTGTGTGAATTAAGTTTGGGTAAAAGATTTTCAAGTTGCAAGCTGCCTTCACCATGTATGGTGCGGCATCCGTTAAAAACAATAGAATTTTTTCTGTTGGAATCGATTCCGGTAAGAAAAAGGTTGCCAGTTCTTCCTGTATAAACCTTGTTATTGTCAAATTATTTGCCTTTTCCAACTGTTTGGATGAAATTAAATAAGATTTTACTGGAACCGATACGTTAAGGATACCTATCATTAAATGAACTATGTATCGACCAACACTATCAGTAGTTTCATCTGCGCATGTGTAAAGGTAATTGTTTGACATAGCCTTCTTAATGCTACTCAATGTTTCTGTATAGATACGGTGAATATAATTTTTCTTAAGGTGCTCTCGTCGGGAATATTATATTTGCTGGTGTACATTTGCAAAAATAACTTGACATTGAAATTGTTTATTTTATGTAGTGGAATATCTGCCGACACAAACATTAGGCACAAATCTTCATTAAATTGTTCTTGTTCCGATTTTTTGGAGGTTGATGGCAAACATTGCGGTCATGTTTGCTGACCATTCTTCGCCAATTTCATCCTTGATAGTTTTGCAGCATGAGATGGAGTTTTAATATGCTGGTCGACTTGAAACTTTCTCTCACTTGTAACCTGCATAAAAAATATCACATTATCAGTTGTTTTCTTATAAAATAAGTGTTAGTAAAAGATAAAGGAGTAATAAAAGACTAATGTGTAAAGAGTTTGCGAAGCACTCGGAATAAACGACATTTAATAAAATAACCAACACAACGCTTCGACAAATAATTTTATTTTAAAAGTGACTTTTATTTAAAAATCATCAACAGAATACGGAATATCAGATATTCCCTATTGTGCTGATGATATGCGCAAAATACGCATGAAATATATACTTCTCATTTTACTCATTTTAAAATAAAATTTTAAAATAAAATTATTTGTCGAAGCGTTGTATTGGTGATTTTGTTAAACATCGTTCAAAAACTATAGATTAATAATAGGAAATAAACTTAAATTTTACTTACAATCTTGTTGCATGCTACGCAAAATAGTTTTTCTCCATCCATACGCAATTCTGAATAAGGTGCAATCCATCCAGGCACAGTGGCTATTTTCGGCATTTTTGCTATTATAATTAATAACAACCCACAAGTTTACACTTTGAAAAACCAACGTAAAATGACGTTTAAAATAAATAAGATTGCTTTCGAATATGGGAATAAATTTCTCCGAATAGCAAAGAAACACCTGTGCTCCTAATTTTCTGGTAAAATGTACTTTTGTATTTATTTAAAAATTTCAGGGAATTAGCTTTTACTTGAATTCTGTTCCGGTCTAGATGTATGGGAACAGCATTAATAAATTTTTGGAACCGCTTATCGGAAAAGTATCGAAAAGAGGCTTCATAGAATGCTATTTTTAATTTAAAGAGTTATTTTTAGTAATGCCTATCCTATAATAAATTATATCCAATAAATAAATAAAACTCGGATACTTCAAATATGCTGAATTACTACAAAATATGCAAATAATTTACAAAATGCATATATTATGCAAATATGCAAATTTATGCAAACTGCATATTATCCGGCCTTTACTGATTAATATTTAGACTATTACACAGCCCGACAAAAAAATTTTGTTGCATCAAAGCAAAAAGCTGAACTCTGTTCCAAAAAAGTACTATTCTGTTTGTTGTATCGGCTCTAGTTGTTGAGATAGACAAAAATTAAATATTTCATATATTTTCATTCATATTGTTACAATAAACCTTCTGAACAGACACTCTTTTCAATTCTAATTGTTCCTTTAAGTTGTTATTTACTTCCCTAATCTCACTAGGTAAGAAACTATTTATTTATCATCTTAAATTCCCTAATTACCCCCAATGGTTTCCAGGAATACTGGCTTTAATGTCTTTATGCAGTAAACAGTTTTCAAGAATGTACGTCATAAAGGATTTATAAAAATAGCGGTATAAAACTTGGACGCTACATGTACATGTGTTGGAAACCTGCGCCAGTGGACGAAAGGACAAAGAAAGTGTTTGAAATTTAGGATTCCAATGGTCTGGAGGGAACCAGGGAACCATTTTGACAATTGTTACTTTTGTCTAGTGAATATAAAGGGTATTAATCGGAATAATCAACCTAAGTGGACATATCCCAATTTGCATTCCGTAAGACCTATTCCACATTTAGAAGAAATACCAGTTTCGATATTGAAACCTACATATATTACCAGAGGATGATGATGAAGTGCTTTCTTGTGAACATGACAATAGTGACTTTGAAAGAGACTCAACATGTCCAGGAAGCTTTACCCAGGCAGAATTAAATGACCTTATTAGAGGTTTAAAACTTTCAAAGGAGTCTTTGGAGTTGCTTGCTTCTAGACTTAATGAAAAGAATCTTCTACTGGAAAAAAAAATGAAGTATTACCGTAACAGAGAAAGAGATCTTCTACCATTTTATTTTCAGGAAGATAACTTGGTATTTTGCAACGACATAAACGAACTGTTTCAAAAAATGGGTATATCAGAGTACACATCAACTGATTGGCAACTTTTTGTAGATAGTTCCAAAAGGCGTCTGGAGTATGTCCTTCTACACAATGGAAACAAATATGGAAGTATTCCAATTGGGCATTCCACAAAGATGAAAGAGGATTATAAAACAATATGCCTACTTCTGAAAAAATTAATTACATATTACACAAATTGGTAGATGATATGTGTTAATCTAAAAATGGCAAATTTCCTTTTAGGACAGCAATGTGGATATACAAAATATCCTTGTTTTTTGTATCTTTGGGATAGCAGAGCGAAAGATCAACATTGCATAAAAAATTGGCCTAACAGAGACGCTCTAGCAGAAGAAAAAGCTAATGTTATTAATTAAGTATTAGCAGAAGGAGAGAAAATAATTTTACCTCCCTTGCACATTAGACTAGGGCTAATGAAACAATTTGTGAAAGCTTTAGATCAAAATTGTCTTTCTTTTGAATACTTGGCAAATCAATTTCCTGCAACCAGTAATAAAAAAATAATAGCAGGAGTATTTGATAAACCTCAGATATGCCAACTTATAAAAGATCCACACTTCACAGAATTAATGACAAATTGAGTCCAATGCATGGTCTTCTTTTGTTAAAGTTGTGCAAAATTTTCTTGGTAATTGTAAGTTTGAAAATTATGAACAAATAGTGGAAGATATGCTTAATAACTTTCAAATGTTGGGTTATATATGAGCATTATTGTCCATTACCTCCACAGTCGTCTAGAGAGATTTCCTGCAAATCTTGGCGACTTTAGTGAGGCGCAGGGTGAACGATTCCACCAGGATATCAGAATAATGGAAGAAAGGTACCAGGGCAGATGGAACACACACATGGTCTCTGATTAGTGCTGGAGTATTAAAAAAGACACATCCTTCCAGACATAGGCAAGAAAAGCGCTCAAAAGAAAGTTTTTAAATTAGTTACCAACTACTATAAATATTTATTTTGGGTAATAACATTTGTAAATATTTGTTTTATAGAATAAACTTATTTTTTTTTTTTTTATTTGTGCGTCTTTTATGGGTTGTTTTGGAACCAATATTTATATGCAGGAATAAGACTAACTAAATACAAAACGTGTTCATATCTTTTGAAGACGGACCGATAGGGAACATCTGATTTATTTATAATATATATCTTTATTTTTGGATTCAGCGCACCAAAATTAGTTAAGAGGAGTTAAAAAAGGTCTGGCAGCAAAATATGTGTTGACCAATGTTATTTGCTGTCGTTGATTGTATTCAATTGTATTAAACGGCGACGACGTAACTGTAGAACAAAAGTCGAAATATTATTTATAGTTACTTTGTCTACATAGAAGGAACTGCTAAATCTGCCTTACCATTACAACGAGTTGGTGAAAAGCAGTTTCTTGGCCTTTGATAAAGTAAAATTAAATTCAATAACTATTCAGTCAAAGATAAATACTAATACTAAATGATGTTTCCATTGTAGGAATATTATCCCATCAACTATCTTCGAAACATTGGTCTGAAGTATGTGTACACAACATATGTATTTTTAGCAGACATAGACTTTCTACCTATGCCTAATTTATATTCAGCACTAAGACAACATATCGCAAATATCCAGCATATGAACAAAAAGGTAAGATAATAGACAATATTTAACTTTTGTGTGTTATACAAAATAGTAAAAGATGGTTCAGTATACACTCGCATGCATTTTATCATTCTGCTCATAAGCTCTAAAATAAATATTTTACCGAGCGAAAGCAAGCTTAATTATTGGAATAAATAAATAGAGAATTAGATCTATGTATTATATAGTTTACAGGAATTTTGTTTATTATCAGGTTTATGTTCTCCAGTCGCACTATGTTATTAAATGGATGTGTGTTTCTTTAAAAGCTATGGTTGAATAGATATGAGTAACACGGGAACCCTATTAAAGAAAAGGAAATTACTATATTTTATATTGAATAATCAATATATTGATTGCAACTTGAGGGGTTGTTGTGTATGTCCCTTGTGAAGACGATGTGAATTATCACCTGATCAATAGGACAATTATATTTATTGGCCATTCCATATAGAAAAGACATGCATCCGTCGTTAAGATAAAAATTTTGAACCATTTATGAAGTTCAAGGCTTTCCGCGCTGTTTTTGGACAAAAACCCATTGCATCAAACTGCTCCAAATTTCTTCTGTGTACTTTCATCAAGCATTTGTGGTTCTGTAGGTTTTGTTATTTGCTGACAATTCCGTTTGTTAAAATTTTGAGATTAATTGACGAGTATACGTACGACTAACATTTTTCTTGTATATCTAGCATTAAAAACAGTACCTGTTCTTAATGCATAGTGGTGCTGAGCACTACAGCAAAGAATTACTTCAACCCTACCTGGCAATATGTACAATATGTTAATAATTAAATGCGAATCGAGGCGGCGTTGGAGGTATGCAACCTATTTAACAAAATCGTATACATAGTGATGCGTAATCTTCCATTTTTGTTAAATTGTTTTTCGATAATTATTTCATAAAGCAGTGCCATTTGTTTCTTTTTTTACTTACAGTGAAACATATGTAATTAAAGCGTTGAACCTAGTTACAAGAAAAGGTTGCGTAAACATTTGAGAAAATAATAAATTGCGACCATTATAAGAGCGTGTGTCACAGAAACAGAGAATCGCTTGGGGTAATTCGTTCGAAACGATACATCTTCACATGTCTATATTGTGGATGACTATTTCGGCGGCGCGCTTCAGATATAAAGCGGAACTTTAGTTACGAGAGTTTTTGTTAAAAGTTGGCTTTATACGCAAAAGACGTTGTGGTTTATATAATATCAAGACGCAAAAACAATTAGTTACAATTATAATTATAATTACAAATTGTATCATTTGTGCTGCAGACCGGTGTAAAAATACTATTTTAGTTAGTGTACATTATTTTTCCATATTATTATCAATAAACAACATCGTAAATGAATTAGTATACTTAACAAATAACAATAATAATAATAATAATAATAATAATAATAATAATAATAACTCTTTATTGTCCAACAGTTCGCACCAATTACAGGACAATTTCAAATATTAGGTACATAAAATAATCAAATGAATATGTGCATATGCATATATAAATCAATTAATAAACTTAATAATAATTATAACTAAATAATGAATAAAACAAAAAACCCACAGAAATGGCTCATATAACATCGTTAAGAAAGTTTTGGTAACATTCGTTGACACTTCGACAAATGGATGCCCGTGATTAACTATTTATTTATTTATTTATTTATTTATTTTACTTATTTCCTTTATTTCCAACGGGTGAACACCCATATACAGGAAATACATTAATACAAAAATACATAAAAGGTAATAGATGCAGAGGAAATACATATATAAAATAAAGATAATTATATTCGAAATATATATACATACCATGCACATCCCAGAAAGCACATGTATGTCATCCCACAAACTTACAAATATGACTCATTGTGTCATAATGTATGTCGCACAATTCGGCTATGGAATTGAAATTATTGCACATCGAATAAATAGGCGACTTGTACATAATGTTTGTTCTACCCATAGGGCAATAAAATAAATTCCGTTGACGTGAATTTAATCTAGGCACATTAAAGTTAATTTTGCTTAGAATGAAAGATGAGTCTAAATTATTATTCAAAACGTTATATAAAAATTTTACATTAGAAATTAAACGCCTATCCCGAAGAGATGTAAAATTAAAGTAGTTAAGTAAAAGTGAATGGTCGTAACCTCTTTCGGGATAAGAACCATTAGTCTTGAACATGAGGTACTTTAAAAACCTTCTCTGAACAGATTCGATATTCCCTTCATGCATAAGGTACAGAGGATACCAGATCAATGAGCCATACTCCAGTTTAGATCTAACAAAAGCATAATATAACGTTGTTAAGCCTCTAACATTTTGAAAGTCTTTACAGTTCCTATAAATGAAACCATAGGATTTGTATGCGCTTGCTACTGTAAAGTTAATATGATCAATAAAGTTTAATTTAGAATCGAAAGTAATGCCTAAATCCTTAATAGTTTTACAGCGATTCAATGGCGTGTCGTCAATTTTGTAAACATTTTCGATAGTAGTATTTTTCCGTGAGAACGACAAAACATTGCATTTATTGATGTTCAGTGATAGACGATTCACCTTACACCATTCATCAACATTATTTAAATCGCGTTGCAGCAAGGTACAATCTTCTGTGGATTCTATCCTGTGGAAGATCTTCATATCATCAGGAAAGAGTAAACTGTTACAGGAAAGTGATGATGTAATATCACTAATAAATATAAGAAAAAGTAAAGGTCCTAGATTCGATCCCTGCGGAACGCCTGATGTTGGTGTAAATGCGATGGACTTAGTATTACGGAATTCCACGTGTTGGCATCTTCCAATTAAATATGACTTAAATAACTGAATTAATTTAGGTGAAAAACCTATTCGTGACAGCTTTGCAAGCAATATGTAATGATCTATTTGGTCGAATGCTTTTTGAAAATCAGTATATATTACATCAACCTGACCTTGTCTGTCCAGAGCTTCAGACACATATTGTGTAAAACACGTTAAGTTGGTAATAGTGGGCCGCTTGTTCAAGAAACCATGTTGATCATCAGATATGTAGTTCTTTATTGGACCAATAAAACGGTCATGAAGTATGCTCTCAAAAACTTTCACAAAATTACATAAAATAGATATAGGTCTGTAGTTCAGCACATTCGTCGAATCACCCTTTTTAAACACCGGACAGATTCTAGATCTTTTCCATATATCCGGGAACTTGGAACTTTCGATGATTAAATTAAAGATGTGATGAAGTGGTTTTACAAGTATGCAAGCGAATTAAAAAACTAGGAATTTTATCGATTCCGCTGAGCAAATTATTCTTGCATGATTTTAATTTATGTAAAATTTCCTGTTCCGATATCGAAAATATATTAATATCAGTACTGACATCAAGATCCAACCCAATATTATCACAGAATCTCTGATCTGATACAAGATATACACTGCTGAAATAATTTCCAAATGCATTCATAATGTCCTGAGACGTTTTTAGTTCAACTAACTCATAGAACATCGTGCCAGGTATTCTAGTCGAAACCTTTTTATTATTTACATAGGACCACAATTTCTTTGGATCAGCAAAGATGGAATCTTGGATGTTGGTGATATATTTGTTATAGTATTCATGAATCAGTGATTTACACAAAGATCTCAGTGATTTAAATCGTTCGTAACAATACACAGACCCATATTTCCTATAACTTCTGTAGGCATTATGCTTACTCCTAATGCATTGTATAATATTCATATCAAACCAAGGGGGATAACTACATTTGTGAATCTTTGTTGAAAAGGATGGTACTGCATAATCCAGTACAGTATAGAGTTTATCATACAGTTTGTTACAGGCATCATCAACATCGGAGGACTGAGTTAAGTCCGACCAATCAATATTCAATATCATATTATATAGTAAATTATAATCTGCCTTGTAAAAGTTATACTGTTTCTCTTCATCATTATCTTGAAACCTAGTAGTACGAGATGAGGATATAATGAAAGTGATATCTAGAGAAGGGTGGTGAAAGTCCTCTTCTAAGAGAGGAGAAATATTCCTTTCAACTGCACATTCAAAATTAGCTAATACTAAATCCAAAAGCCGGTTGTTTCTATTAACAACTAGATTGTATTGATTAAAATTACAAAACCGTTGAAAGTTATTAATCACGATAAACTTATGATCATTAGAATTCAAATTCTACGATGGGATATTAAAGTCACCTAAAATAATTGTATTTTTACTACTAATATAATCCAATTCCTCAAAAGCATGTAAAAAATGTTCATAATCTTCAAATGAGATATTTGGGGGAATGTATACAACAAACAGAAATACACAATTATTATCATTTAACAAGAGTTTACATCCAACGATGTCTATTGTTGGTACATAATTTCTAAACTAACTTAAATCTAATTTGGTAAAACAAATTTTACTATTTCTAACCGCAATTAGGACACCTCCACCCTGTGAGACTCCAAGTGCATGCAAATCCCTATCACAGCGAAGAATCGAAAAATCATTTGCAACAATATAATTTATTAAGGCTTAGATTAAAAAACTATAAATTATCAGTAATGAAATCGAACTACGCCGTAAGACATCGGCTCTAGCGCGTATAGTATAATATGTGCATGCAGATTTTGAAGTAATCTTGAAACAGAAAAGAGGTTCTTGAAAACAGAAACTAACAGTCAATTTCTTTGTGAAGTATGTTCCATATACGATCGTGCATCGTGCGCGTTGTTATTATCTTCGTTCGGTGAGAAAGACCATTTCCATGACGTGCAATAAATGCACTTGGACAGTACAAATTTCAGGATATATGTGATCACATTTAAAGGACATCAATTTTAGAAACTTTCGGTGTATACGATCTAGGCATAAGGAGTGGGAGACATATATTGGATATCTTAGCCACATGTTAAAGCTTACTCAAAATATTGATTTTGTTGAGAATTGAGAAGAATTTTTAGCAACTCAGTATCAGTAAGAATTTTGAGAAATGCATAATGAAACCCAAAGATTTATAGACACTGGCGCAGACTTCATCAATATGGTATATAAAACTGCATTTGGAATCAAAAGTAATTTCTACATCTTTAATGGTCTAAACTAAAGCGTATGAAAAATCTATATATGTATACATAGTAGGCAAGGCTTTAGTTGTTTCATCCTCATCAAAGAAACTGGTAAATTACTGAAAGAAGATGTAGGCACCTGAGAAGCGGATTTCATCAGAAAAGATATCAGCAAATTCATTTACCATATCGTGAGGATTAATATACTCAGCATCATTGTAATATAATTTACCTATAATTCTAGTGGCTTTGCGGTTCCAGACAGCATTCGGTTTATATTTAATATTATTTTCAGCAACAGATATGTAATTTTTATAAGCAATATATACAATGTATAAGTGTTTACCTTACACAATTGCGGTAGACAGGTTTCTGATAATATATGTAACAATATTTCTAGAACACCACTATTGTTTACGAATTTTTTTGTTTTTTGGCATTAAGAGACCAAAGCCCATCAACCATATTACCATCACAAACTATCAAATTGTAAGAAACTTAAGACATCAAATTGTAAAACAACAGTCAACGACAAACTTAACAAGGACTCTGTAAATTTCAATGTTGCTATAACTTACAATTAGTACTTTAAGCGCTACTAAATTCTCAAATAAATTCCGTCTCTGGCGTACATAGACGGGCACGGCAGAATGGGGTGGTTTAAATCACTTACCCCACATCCACACGCGCACGCTGGAGAATGTTTAATTTGTATAAATGGGAAGGGAAGCAACCATGTCCGAATTTTAATTACAGAATAGGTGTATCGTGACACTCTAGAGTTACTATTCCAACGTGTGTGAAAGATCGATTGGTGGATCATAGCATACTGCGTGGAATGACATTCATATGAAACTTTCCACCTTTCCCATTTTTTCTTCTAGAAGAAATCTCTTGAGGATACCCAAAACTTCCGATTCGTAGATACTAAGATCGGCGATTTGGATTGTTGTTTCAAAATGAAAATTCGATAAATATATATGTTTATTAAAAAGTACCTAAGCTGTTTAAGTTGAATCTTTAAATTAAATAGTATCAGAAATTGAATCTCAAAAGTCACGATTTAAAAACGTTTCGATCTACATAATTTGATTTCATAGCATTTAGTGGAGTTGTCATTAGTATGTACATTGTAAATATTTGTAAACTCGCTATGAAAGGCAGCGGTGTAGATTAACGCTACAAAAGATGGAATGAGAGTCAATGGTCCTTGTTAACGTGACTGTCAATGTGAAACTATGTACGATACGGTCCTGCCTTGCCGAGCGCGTGGCAGGAAATACGAGTCCCGATTGCGGATCGGATAAGGCGACACTTTACGAGCTTCTATTGTATATACCAGTGCGTCTAAAATTGCTGTAGCCTCTGCGGAAGAAACATTCAGCAAGTTGTTTAATCTAAACGATCTACTCATATTATTGTTCAGTACAGTATCAAAAATCGCGGAACCACAACCATCTCTTAATTTAGAGCCATCGGTATAGATAACAGCAGAATCAGTCAAATTACTTATTAACTACTTATTAACTCTAAATGGAGTGCTTTTTCCTTTACACTGTAGCCCGTGTAATGAAAAAGAAAAATGGAATTGGGATTATGTACCGACTGTAAGCAATTGCTGGCAGACGACCAATATAATTTGAGGTTGAAATGCGTCGATAGGATTCTGCAAGTAAGGGAGATTTTTCTTTGTCTAGTATGGAATTGTCAAATCTAAGATAGACAGTCAGTAGATATTATTTAAAACAGTGCTTTGCCTTTGATCTTCAATTTAACTATATACTTGGCTGCAAAAACTGCCTCCGCAGTTGAAGGGGAGGTTCCTCCGCTTCCACATAAAACGTCTCTTGTGGAGTCGACCGCATTACACCCACGCAGATTCTAAGCACGTTATTCTGGATTACCCGTACTCTATCCAAATTTTTATTATTTATCGCCGTAAACAGTGCACACATAATTTAGATGTGAGTTAATACATGCATTGTAGAATAATCGTGCCACAAACATGTCAGCACCCCATCTTACTTTAGCGGAGAATCTAAGTACATTGATATACCTGTCACATTTAGCCACTACATGATATATGTGATAAGACCACTTCAATTTATTGTTAATAATAAATCGTAGGTACTTAACGACCTCTTTAACGGCTACTCTGCTATTGTCTAACTCAATATGGTTGCTTGGTTGAATTCTATGACGCGAGAAGAAGACTATGTTCGTTTTTACTATGGATAGATCAAAGCCGTTTGAAAAGAGCGAATTGTTTGATTGGGCCTGTTTTGTAATTTCTCAGAAACGACAATGCAAATATCATCAGCATATTTAGTAGCTTCAACCCCTACACCTGTAATATTATAGTAATCTGCAGTATATATGTTGAATAACATCGGACTCAAAATTGACCCTTGCGCTAACCCCACAATAACCACTCTTGAACTAACAAAAGATTGATTGTAAGCCCTAACATATACCAACCGATTCTTGAACATTATATATAAGTATATTATCTGCAATGTAATTAGGTATATGCAAATCGCGAGTTTTTGAAACAAAATATCTTAATCAAACGTGTTATATGCGTTCTTGAGGTCAAGCAAAACGATCCCCACATACAGATTCCGAGATAAATCTCAGTAATTAAATCAGTTATTACATTAATCGTGCTCAATTGATTACGGAAACCGTACCGTTGTATGGGAAGTACGTTGTTTCTCTCCATCTACCATTCTAGACGACTTTTTATAATGCGTTCATGTTACTAAATGGAAAATAATAACGAGATCGGACGGAAATGTTTACAATTAGCTTTCGGAATGGGTCCAACTACTACTCTTCTCAGTTCTTCTGGTTTCACGCCATCCAAAAACATTGCATTAAATATTGATAAGAGGAAGTTGCGAATCACTAACGATAAATGTGTGAGCATACTATAAGAGATGTTATCGAAACCGGAAGCCGTATTTCTCGATGTACTTAACGCTAAATTTAATTCGTCTAACGAAAAAGGATGGATTAAGAGGGGACCCTCAGAGCCAAAGCGGTTGATTACAGATCTTGTGTTTACTATCGTCATGGGCGCCATAGAATCTAAAAAGGAAACTGCCATTTGTTCACCTATAAGTGAGTGATTATGTGTTGGTGTTCTATGAAACTCTTTAATGGTTCGCCAAATTTCCCTGGATGGGGTATCTTTGTTTAGATTAGTACAAAAATTGACCCAGCTGCTCCTCTTTCTTTACTTAGGAAAGCGTTTGCGGTAAGCTATAGCTCCTTGGGATTTAATATAATTTTCAAAAGAAGGACACTGCTTATATTGTCTCAAAAACACCCTACGCTCTGCCACGATTCTGTAGCACTCCTCACCCCACCACAAGGTGGCGACGTCCTCCGACGGGCCCCGAAGGAAACCCTCACTTTGAAACACTTACCTGCGGCTTGGGTAAAAAAATCATACAAAAATGTTAGCTTTTCCTTAGCAGTGAGAACTTATAAATCTTGGATAAGGCGTAACTCCCAATATTCTGTAAACGCAAGAAGTCCTTCGTTTTTAACTTCCATTTAGTCGGAGGGTAAATGGCAGTAATATTAGCTGTGTTTAAATTCCTAGTAATATGTAAAGGGAAGTGATCTGCAGAATAGGTATCATCGACAACTTTACAGTGGAAATTGTGAGCTATCTCCAAGGAAACCAAAGATACGTCAATAACCGAAACGCACTGATTTGGTCTACTAAATCTGGTTGCACTACCACCATTCAAAAATATCAGCTGATAGTTCTTAATTGCCTTAAAAAGTATGTTACCACCATTATCTGTTTCAGAAGAACCAAGGGCTGTATGGTGTGCGTTGAAATCACCACCCAAAACAAAGCGCGACTTAATTTGGAACATTAACCCAATATAGTCTTGGTAACTCATACTCCCTGGGGAAGGTAAACACCACAAATGTTAAGATTTTCCGGATCCTGTGTAAATGTAAGAGGTACAGAAGTTATTAATTTGTTGATTAAAATGTACCGCCGTATCCGTCCTGACGTCATCTCTGTGTACCTCAAAAGATTTGAAATGAACGTTATCCGATTCTTTATACTACAAGTACAACGTCAACCTTATAATCAACAATAAGTTCCTCTAGATCGGCTCGTTTTGTCTTAGCTGACTGTGCATTCCACTGAATTATATTAAGGGTTTGACAAACCATTTTGAAAAAATATGTAAATAAAAAAATACAAACAAACAAAAAAGCCCCCGATGAAAGTAATACTACTAGAAACTACCGAGAAATTTAAACCTCTGAGATGCGCTTTCAGAGTCTTCCTGCCATATACCAGACTGATAATTTACAGCATCAAGGGCCTTTTTAATCTTTGTAATAGGTCATTTAATACGTGGCCTAAGACTGCCCGATGTAATTACTCGCACAATTCGAATGAGCAAATCAACCAGCGACTCAATATCATCCGTATACGTTTCTGGCAATAAACAAGGCGTTCTGCTTACCCTTGATCTCCCCAAAATTCGCAGACACTATGAAAATCAATCACCTTGACCTTGTCCGAGAAAAGATCCTTGAATTCCGAGTAAGAAGATAAACTGTCATTTACAGGATCCTCTCATAGTTTTTGGTTTCCTAAACTTGAGTTTATCATCTACCGTTGATACAGAATGAGCAGTAGACTCCTCGGCGGAAAACATGGTGGATTCTGAATCTGTAGGAGTAGACGGTGCTTGACGTTATTTAGAATACTCGCCTAAGTCCAATCTGCAGACATCCTGCTCCGTGGATTATTGCTGGACCCCGTCCCCCACCACTGCAAGAGAAGGAAAAGGACTGTCAGACAACGGCACAGCACCTACGTTCATGCTTTCCGTTACTACCAACCCGTCACTACCCGATGGATATTAGAGGCCATATGACCCACTTTCTTAGATTGAGAGCATCTTATTTCCTCTGACGTTAGAAATACTTAATGCATTATTACGAAAATAGATAAGCAATGAATCAGGTAGTCCTTCGTGATCCTCGAAAACTACATACACTTGACGGCGAAAACTAAAAGTATGTTTATAGCTCTCTTTGGGAATACCATCATTCAATTGTATGCCTCTATCAGTAGACATGAAAGATTCAACGGTTACTTTTAGGACAATAGAAGTGCCCGGTAAGACTCTCATAGAAGTGTCGAAAGGCATCGCACGCCGGTCAAATCAACCGACGCCCTCCACCATTATTCACGACCGCACGCAAGCACCACGTGCGTGAATGCGTACGGCACCGGCAGTATCCAAAATTAAAGAAAAGGTCAAAGCTCAAACAGAAACGAAAATTTATAATCACTTTAAAAGTAAACTAAATTTATAATGAAAGAAAAATAAAACTTAATCTGCTTTAACACTTGGACATTTCCAACTTAACCAGACAGTTAGAACAAATGAGCTCAACTCTATTAATACACATAGAAAGAATAAATTGTTGACTGTAATGTAGTGCGCCGTAGCCGTCCGCAGTTGACAAATGCGCGCGGGCCTTTATTCGACACTCTTTTCTGGCAATTGTAATAATCTTGCGTGCGAATTAAAGCTCGCGCGCGCTTACCTACTACGGTCGGAAATTTATTCCTTCCATGTGTATCAATCGAGCTGAGCTGTTGTTTTCGGAAACAACCCTACCGTGTTACGTGGTATACTGGCGCCACCGTATCTAATTACCGAAGACCGAATTTTAAGGCCGCAACAGAAAGCTTACCAACTTCGCCCCACGAAGGAAGGTTGCTGTCACTCAGGGCACCAGCCAACTAGTCGGCGAGAGAGTGGATGAAAACTCCAATAGCTGTATATTAAGGCGCCACCTGTTTCACACTTACCCCGTCAAGCCCCGGATAAACAGGAATCAATGAAGTTAGTCAAATAAACCGGGTAAGAAATGGTTTGCGATATTAAAGAAACAATAAAAAGAAACAAGAAACCATGAGAGTTGACGATTCTTTAATAGTTATGAGGCAACGGAAACGAGAAGTATTTTTCCATAAAATCCATAAATGTGTCGAGATTTCAACCAATAATCTCTCAAGGAAATCAAACTAACAAAAAGTTCAAACAAAATTAAATAGAATTGTAAGAGAAAGTGTGTTTCTACTGCCACACTGAAATTATTTTTTTGTGTATTAAAGTTTCATAATGAAGATTTTGAGTACGTCTGAACTCGTATACCTTCAGGTAGGATGTCTTTGTTATTGGCGATAAATCGATCTTTTGTTCTTGATGCTGTAGCCCATTTAGCTTTAATATTCGGTAATAAAGTTTTTTTGTATATTGACTTTGACGCACGCGAATTGTCTTTCGGTTAGACTGTACATAATTCCATTTTTGATGACAGCCATGCACTACACACATATGTATAACAACCATTTGATTTTATTTTGAAATTATATTGCGTTATTTTACAGTCGCACATAATTGTATACCTAACAGATAGTGGTAAAATGATATAACCTGAATTTGAATGCCCTTATGCGTTCAAAATATGCCTATCCGATGAATTTGGGCCGTAGAATCCTAATCTTCCATCCTGGATGCTGTATATCTTACTGTTCTCGAGATTCCGAAGAGTTCGTTCGATTGCCATCGAAATATGCCTATCGGATAGATCTCGACGAGTAGATTCAAGATATGGCATTGTAAATACTGTAGCTCCAACCGTTACGGAGATATGACCGTTTAAAGTTTACTACATCCAATTCCGTTGAGTCATACACCAATCGACGTGTATTGACGTGTTGATTCCAACGGTATGTGATCTGACGGGATGGTGATGGATAATGGAATAGCTTCGGTTTCTTTTAAATTTTCTCTTGTCATCCCTCACCGATCGTAACTGCTATGTTTACTACAATGGTTACGCATCAAACGTCTTCACCCCATCGTCTGGTGTACCCCAGGGTTCTAGCCTGGAACCCCTATTATTTAACCTGTATCTTAACGATCTTCTGTGCCATATTAATAGTGACTTGTTAGATTATGCGCATGGCTTAAAGATCTATACAACAGTGAATACTTTTGCAGACTGCACTAGGTTGCAAATGAACTCACGGCTATCGACGCATTGTCTACTGCAAATAATATACCTCTGAATATCTCTAAATGCGTAGTGTGCGGTTTCCATATTACCTTTATCAAAATTTAGCAGGTGAACGAGTTCAGAAGAAGTTCCTTAAATATTTATCTTTTAAAATAGATGGAATTTATCTCGACAGAAGTACTGAATACCAGAGCTTACTTCTTAGGCAGAACTTCATTTCTCTCTCTCTCTCTCTCTCTCTCTCTCTCTGATAGAGGAGACAACACCAGCGCGAATTTTCTTCCCAAACTCCTTACCAATATAATTGATTCTTCCGCTCTTCTATCGCTAATTAATTTTACTATACATACTCGTAATACTAGACACTTTTCATCTTCCCGGCGCTAAGACCAACATACTACTAAAAACATCAATAACATATATGATGAGGAATGGAAATAGGATTGAAATTGATCTGTTCTCCTCATAAACATTTCCGTTACTGAATAATATTCAAGTTAACACCTGGTGTCTCTTTATACTATATTTAATCTGTTGTACCATTTAGTGTTTATGATAATTACGCGATTGATAATTATATAAACGATTTTATTAGGAACGTATTTACTATATTTAATATATTATAATGATATGTCGTTACTTGACGTGGTTGTAGTATGTTACGTTGAGTGAGTCACTGATGATAGATGGTTTGATACCTGGCACCACAGATTACCTAGAGATACCCGACTCAATGCTAAAAAGTTATCCCCAAACTATCCCACACCACCAGACCCAAACCCACCTCACACCATCCGGCCCAATCTATATCACACCACCAGACCCAAACCCACCCCATACCATTCGGCCCAAACTAACCCACACCACCAGACCCAAACGCACCCCACGCCATCCGGTTTAAATTATGCCACACCACCAGGCCCAAACCCACCTCACACCATCCGGCCCGAACTATCCCACACCACCCAACCCAAACCCACTCCACTGCAAACGAACCCACTCCAAGCCAACCCAACCTGGTCGAAATCACCTTACCCGACCAGAACCGCCCACCCTCATGC
Organism: Chrysina gloriosa; assembly: GCA_038088585.1. Taxonomy (NCBI): domain Eukaryota; kingdom Metazoa; phylum Arthropoda; class Insecta; order Coleoptera; family Scarabaeidae; genus Chrysina; species Chrysina gloriosa. The sequence goes on from CM076090.1 coordinate 33,445,702, forward strand.
CAAACTACATTAAAGTGATTAAATCTTACCGATGGGGAACGACAACCATGAAAACTGGAACCAGTACCTCGTTCATAGCCTCCAAAAACACATTGCTTCTCTATAAAATGTCCACGATGATACTTTCTTTTCCAAATTTGGGTTCGTCCATCTTTACGATTTTACCTGGGTCCCTTAACTTTTCTTTATGTATGATATACGCATCCAAAACAACCTCGCGACAAAAAGACATAAATATGTACAGAAAAATCATAAGAATACGCAAGTTCGTGCTTCAATCAATTTTTCCGTATATGGAAATTATTCGTTTAACCAACTCCAATAATAGACCGCTTCGAAGAAGAATTATATAAATATACATCTATTTAAGTTGGTACTGTTTGCTACCAGTCAAATGTCATTTAGGAAGTCATACATTGTAACATCTCAGAAAATGTGAAACTGTTGGTAAATTACTGAAAATTATATTAATATTTGATCGTATATTTGCAGAAAAAGGATAAAAGTTATTATAAATTGTATTTATGCGATTAAATACATCACAAAACTCCATTTGAATGTAACGTAAACACTTCAAGGTAAGACCGTTTTTCTTAAATTGTGACTCTGGGAGGCATTTCTCATACAACTTTTATTTAGATAATTTGTCACCCCTTAGGTCACTTTTACGGTGCTATAATTTGTTTTTGCGAAAATCGAATGTGTTGCGTCCGAATATTTAGCCCACTTTTCGATTCATTTATCTGTATAATCGTGATTTATTGCTCTTTGAATGTTTATGGATGATAGTCGTTGTAAAAACATTTGAAGCATAGCGTTTCCCGACAAGAGCGCATTTAATGAACGCAACTCCGTTGCAATCGCAACTTTCACGAGTTAGGTTCAAAGGGAAGCAAGCTTCATTCACGTTCATGAATGAAATTCTGTCCGGTAGTAATTTTTATTCATACCAAGCGTGTTTGACCATGTCTTTAAATATCGGAGAACTTAATTAGTGGTGGATGATAGAATGTATTTTGATGGCATCCTCACGAGGGTTTATTTTCCGTTCCTCTTTTACAATCTTTTAATTATGTTGTTTACTTGCCGGTAAAAATAAACGTCACCGAGCTGACATAAAGGGGTGCATTTTGGAGGAATAACTTTAACAGTGCAAGTTACTTCGTCTGGTTCGTTTGTGACAATGTCATCGTAAATGAGCGAATCTGACTGTCCTCACCATGAATCCAGAAGTAACAGGAATTTGTTTGCGATTGTAAGGGTATCGTCCAGGGAGGCAACGTTAAATTTGCTAACGAACTTGGTAACTTTGCGCTTCATTATTTTATTTATTGAAGTTTCTAGCCCAAGGATGACTAGTGGTGAAATTCAAATTGACATCCAAAAGAGGAAGCGTCACAGACATGGTCCATTGCTGGAGAATTCCTTCTCTTCTTCCAACAAAGACCAGGAGACTTTCATCGAGTTCGTCACATCAGTGAGAGATAGAGTTTCATCGAACAAATGTTGGCGGAATTATCGGCTATGTCCGCCATGATTATTTGACAGGTTTACAATGCGAAAAAATGCAAAAAAAAAATTGGACAAAAAGATTCGAACCAGCAGCAGCGAGGTTTCTCCGCGGGCCGGCAGGCCCTTTACCACTGCACCAACAGCGATTAGTGGCAACAAAAGCGCAAGACTCGGTACAAGTACGGCGGAAGCGGCGACCGTGATTTTTAAACCTTTATATTACTTAAACAAGGGCCCACTTGCAAAGAAGCCGAGACACGTGTCTAATTATTTTTGACGTACTATCGATTGATGATAATCTCATCGAAAAGTCAATGTCGCAGGATAGGCCTTTCCCTTGTTTGTGAGTCTTACCTTCAAACGACGATATATGTAGGTATAATAGGTACAAGATGAAAACACAAGTTTGAAAAGAAAATGTATATTATAAAGAAAAGGAAAAATTAATTTCAGTTGAATTCTATATTAAATAATGAGTGAATATCAAAAGAAGTATCTAATAAGTACAGGAATCAAATAATTAAATGCTACAAACAATACAAAAGAAAAGAAAATGTAATTACAGTAGCGTTTGAGGTTAAAAAAGGGAATATTAATTAAGTCAAAGATATAATAAGTACAGGAATTAAATAATTAAACGCTCAAAACAATATAGCTTTCTTCTGAATGTTTGCTAATTTTGTATTTTATGTTCTAACAACATATGTATTTCCATTACCAACAGACATAACTTACTTCTCCGATATGTTAATTTGTTCTGCTGCTCAGAGAACTCTTTGAAAGAAAGAAATTGATTGCGTAATGGTGAATAATCAGAAGTTAAAGCATTTAAACATGTACCAAAATTAATATCAAAGAGAATCCGTTTGTCAATAAAACCGCTAGAATAAGTCACTGATAAAATTTGTATATTGCTAGAAGAAAGAGCTCCATGTATTTCCTCGATAATATGATCACTTATGTCATTGTCGCACGAGTAGACAGAGATGGCGGGTTCTGGATCACCCGCTCACCCGCTCTAAAAGGTAGCCACAACCCCGAGCGTGTATACTGGAAGTCACAACCCCGACCGCGCGTGTATGGAAAGGGGTCCACAACTCTGGTTTGGAGGGTTAAAACTCATGACAACCCCCAAAAATTCAGAAATTCATTCTGGTCCGTAAGGTATATACCTAGTGCCGGTAGTACAGATTTCTGTATGTAGTGCCGCTTTTGACCGGGAGGTGTCGCTGTTCGGCAGGGCGCCTATGTAATGCAGGTAGTACAGGTGGCTGTATGTTGTGTCGCTTTCGACCGGAAGGTGTCGCTGCTGCTCGGAGTACAGGGAGCTGTAAGTGGTAACAGGCGCCATTAGGAAATTGGGCATTTCACCAGAAGATGGAGGATCAGGAGACGTTGGCTGGAAAGTTACGTAAAGTTAAAGATTACGTAATACCATGACATCACAAACCGGTTTCGACGGTACACCATCCATGTACTGACCGCGGTCGATGCTGTTTGACTTCGGTGAAAGGACGAAAACGGCTGTAATCAACGTGCTGGATTTTTAAATACACATACGCTATACAATCCATGTACTGACCGCCCTCGACGGTGTGTGACTTAGGTGAAAGGACGAGAACGGCTATTACCAACGTGCTATGACTGTTACATTTTTAAATACACATACGGTACACCATCCAAGTATTGACCGCGGCCGACATTGTTTGACTTAGGTAATCGCATGAGAGCCGCTATTGCCAATGTGCTCGTTGTTCCTATCTATCACGTAATATTACGCAAGACCATTACGTCACAAACAGGTTTAGACGAGAATTTTGGATACGAGCTAATGAAACGTTATCTATTTATTTATTTATTAAGACAGGAATATGTTAGAACTTCGCTCTTCAGCGATGTCAGAGAGTCAGAAGATGTTGATAAAACAGATAATTATGTATAGATCCCTAGTAAGATATTATGTAATACCGTAATGGCATAAACATGGTGAATGTTAGATGAGAAGAGCGTCCTCATTCATGATATCATATATGTAAAATACAGCGTTCTGATTGGTCGCATCCTATACAAGGCCACGCTCTGATTGGTTACCAACTCAAAATTCAAAATCCCCCGATATGTATAGGAAGGTAGTTCACCCAACTACATCCTTAACGTTGATCAAGGTGTTTAACGTCAGACAGTAAGTAATAAAGTCACTGGACATGCGCAAGTTAGGCCTGGTGAACACTACATTCCATTGATCGGTCATCAGTAAGATGAAGAACCTGTTTATATGTTTAAATGTAAACTATACCAAACTAAGGAATCGGGGGATGACCCGAGTTGCAAACGATTGATCGACCACCAATCGCAGCACGATACATCATTAGACATCACAAACAGGTTTCAACGTTATATTTTAATATGAACAGGGTGAATTTTATGCTAAGTATAGGAAGGTAGTTCTCCAACAACTTCCTTAACACTGATCAAGGTGTTTACCGTGAGACAGTAGGTGATGACGTCTTTGCGCATGCGCAAGTTAGTCCTGGTGAACACTGCATACCTTAGATCGCTCGTCAGTAACGCGAAGAATCGATTTATACGTTTGAACGTAAAACACATCAAACTAAGGAATCGGGAGATGACCCGAGCTTCATACGATTGACCGACCACTAATCACAGTACACTACATCATTAGACATCACAAATAGGTTTAGATATTATACTTTAATACGATATTATAAGGAAATGGAACGTAAGTCAATTAGTTAGTAAATTATTAAAACGTATCACATAGGCTTATGCTTAACTGGAACGCTTATACCAACAATAATCGATTGTAAATCAACAAAGTCAAACATACCAGGCTGGGTCAGGTCGTATACGGATAGAAGTCGGTATCATTCAGTAAGATATGTGGATTTTCTATCCTATACAGTCGACATCTAATAAAATTACGTAATACAGGGCTCCTTTGTCTATTGATACGAGCATGTAACGTCACAAACAGGATTCGACGACAGTTCTGTGTTAAATGTGTAAGTTAATATAAAATCAAATTTAATGAAACCCAGTCCATTATTTATTAATATATTAAGATACATGTAGAAAAAGACTTAAAAAGTTTGATTGATCGCATCATACGAAATATCGCATTCTGATTGAATATCGATAAATCATATAAAAGCTAGTTCATTTCTGTGCTCTTCACAATTTAGCGACAGCTTTCTAACAGTTAGGTCGTGAACTTCAACATCGTTACCTCCAGTATATAGTTTTAGTGTTTATAGTTAGGCGTTGATTTCCTACTCGTTTAGCATTTTATTATCACTTGGTATTCGTCGTGGTTGGACAGGCATATTTTAGGTAAGTTATTTAAATTTCACCGCATACTTTGCCTAATAGACTGCGATATTATAGTTTAAGATGTAGTGTGAGATATGGCACAAAACGTTTGCAAGAATAGATGGATTGAACAGACATCCCTGCTTAAATAATAAATCTTACACATGCACCATATGTGAGGAAATGTTTACGATATCGGATAGTCTGTCTCGACATAAGAAAACGCATAATATCGATTCCATGTGCAAGAAACGAGATGTTTCAGAAGAGAAGCAGCCACCAAGTAAAACGAACCATCCGGCGAATAGCATGTCGGAACAGGATTTTCGATGCCGCGACCAAACCTTAACGATGGCTGCATTACACAATGGACACCTTTGTTTCCATGCGCATCTGAACAGCAATTCTCTTAAACTGGAAGAGGATACGTTCATCCTAAAAATCACCCGGAACAATAACGTAAAAATAATGATAAAATAGGCACCCCATGATGTAATACAACCTACAACATGAAAAATTACATAAATATAGGATATTCCAACATTATTATGCGACGTGAAGGTCATATTCAAGAAAGAGTGTAGCGAGTGAAATATAATAACGGCGTAAAATAATTTTATACATATTATACCGAATAAAAGATATCATCATAAACTTTACGAATTTTATTTAAAGGGTGGAACAATATTTATAATAAGTATGAAGTATTAGAATAATGCAATATTGCATTGCAATATAAACAGCATAAGAATGTTTATCCAACTGCTGTTGAAGTTATAAAATCACACTGATGCGATCCCATTTTCTAGGTAAAATTCCTTCGAGGGAGTATACGTTCTCATATTTGAATTTCTGCAATTCCTGTTTATAGGAATACCCCAGAATCGGTTTCTCGTTAACATCTTCAATTAATATGCGCTGGGGTTACCCACCTTACTTAAACATGTAAGAATACGGGATTTAACCTGATTGGATCGATGTTTCGTATGATTTTATTCATCGATTATTTTAGACAAAATATCCATCTACCTATACAAACCTCTGAAACGAAATAAATGTACGATGTGAAGCTACCAGCATTATTCGACAGTCCTAACCTCGCAAGGAGCCGAGTTGCTGGTGAAATTATACGATAGTGAACACATCAAATACATCTGTATACAAACTTATACAGACCTGACTTCAATACAGAAACAAAAAACCCACGAAGTTGTACGAACCGTGTATTTAACAATGGGTGGAAAAGGATACATATATCTATATACTGTTGGCATAAGAGGAACAAAAGTCTCATTCTAACATGATAACGGAAGTATATTGTTCGATGTCGATATCATGGACATACCAAAGGTGAATGTAATGGGAGGTTTAACGTGATGTCTACGATGGAAGACGACGAAAAACAAGATGATACGAGAAAATATAAAATTTGCAAGCCATGAAAGTAGTCATATATCAATCTAACCAGTTAAATAAAGAACAGGCTGTGCATCTAATGATGCATTACAATCTTTCTTTACCTTGCACTTGAAATCACGTAAATATAGGATAATACGTTACCAGTACTATTCGACAATACTAAACTTGCAAGGAGTCGAATTCCTGACGAAAATAGAAATATCGATCCCATCGACTTCAACATGCTGACGAAAACGCGAGAAGTTATATGAATCGTGTACACCTAATTCTGTTTTTACACCGTCTTTTTTACACGGTTTGAAAATAAAAAATTTTAAATTTTTTTACGCGATTTTATCCTATTTAGCACGATTCAAAATATGCGGTTTTTTTTTCTGTGTATACCTACATACAAGCAAATTTACTGGTCAGAGAGAAATTGTAAATAGCACAAATTTAGGGAATTTCCTTTTTGTGCATACAAGCAAATTTACTTGTCAGAGCAATTGTAAATAGCACAAATTTAGGGGAATTCCCTTTTTTGTGCATACAACCTATACCTATTCCTTTTGCTAACAACATAGCTGTTTTTACACACATACGTAATTGTTTTTAGTTCCTGAACTTGTCATACATTTAATTTCCATTACATACTTTTAAGCTTAGAGTGCATATCTCTTTTTTCTTTAATAACTATGTTTGTGTAAATACACATTATATACAATCTGACTTAATAAAATAAACATGAATACCTATTCTTAAAAACCCCTTGTTTTTTTCACTAATTTTAATAGGTTTTAGAGATAAGGAACCAATCACCTATTTTTGCATACAATCAATATCTTTTTACACAGTTTTTTCTGGAACCAATCTACCGTGTAAAAACAAAATTAGGTGTATTTAACAAGAACGAAAAAGGACATACATATCAATCCGCTATTAGTGGAAGAGGGGTAAAACATCACTATATTCTGACAACGGAATTATGTCATCCGATTTTGACATCATAGATATATCGTAGGCGAATGTAAATATTGCAAATAGTGAATAAGCGTGTATCCCATGGTGAATTACTGCAGTCTTTCGTCCAGCATGCAAAATATATATAGGACGACCAATTATCCGCACTGACACGCCTAATCTTGAAAGGAGTTAAGTTTATGGTGAAATTAAAAGGTATTGGTCGCATCGACACCCAAAACAACCTATCAATATGTAAATGTATACGGACTCATCATAAGGACGATAATGTAGGAAGTTGTATCGATCGTGTATTTATCAAGGGGAAAAAAGATATACATATCGATCTATTATTAATGGAAGAGGATCAATACATCATTATGTTCTGGTATCAGGTTGTTTCGATCGGTATCAACATCATAAACATATCAAAGGTGAATGTAATAGAATGTTAACCGTATTGACTATAACCGATACGAAGAAGAAAGCAAAGTTGTTGGGGAGATATGAAATTTGTAAATCACGAACGAAAAACGATGCTACGTATTATGGTTTACATCGACTTTGCGTGTAAACCAATAGAATCATACTAGTCCGAGTCTCAAACAGCAAATACAAGTGGAATGCGTATTATGCATAAGCATAACAACGTACACTGGACCGGACTGAATCAATGTTTTCGTGCAACGATTGACGGAAATACATCAAACAACTATACCATCGTCACATGGAATTCCCCAAACACATGAACCACCTCACCGCCAGCGGGCGCAGAGCATAACACTGAAGTCGAAAAATGACATACATATATGCGAAAAGGCATTAAACGAACATAAAGTAACAGAGCATCTCCATTTGACTTAACCATTCTGGGGTGTAGCGCATTCCAGGTGTAACCTCAACTGCAAAATACCTACACTCGTTCCGATTTTCTTCTATAATTTAAGTGGATATGACAGTCATCTTCAAATATGTCAGCTGGACAACGATAGCGAAGATATAGACGTTATCCCACTTAATAACGAAAAATATATCAGCTTCATCAAGATGTTTAAATCGGATCAGTATGTCGATAAGGTAGATGTATTTCAAAAAATAAATATTAAAATGCGATTTATGGACTCCTTCAGATTTATGGCGGTATCTACTGAGAAACAGGATGACATTTTTTCCTCAAAATCAATGTTAATCAATAGTTCCGTTGTCAGAACATAGTGATGTTTTACCCCTCTTCCACTAATAGCGGCTTGATATGTATGTCCTTTTTCGCTCTTGTTAAATACACCTAATTCTGTTTTTACAAGCTAGATTGGTTCCAGAAAAAACCGTCTAAAAGACCGTATAAAAGACATTGATCGTATGCAAAAATAGGTGATTGGTTCCTTATCTTTAAAACCTATTAAAATTAGTGAAACAACAAGGATTTTTTAAGAACAGAACATGTTTATTTTATTAAGTCAGATTGTATATAATGTGTATTTACACAAACATAGTTATTAAAGAAAAAGAGATATGCACTCTAAGCTTAAAAGTATGTAATGTAAATTAAATGTATGACAAGTTCAGGAACTAAAAACAATTACGTATGTGTGTAAAACAGCTATGTTGTTAGCAAAAGGAATAGGTATAGGTTGTATGCACAAAAAGGGAATTCCCCTAAATTTGTGCTATTTACAATTGCTCTGACAAGTAAATTTGCTTGTATGCACAAAAAGGGAATTCCCTAAATTTGTGCTATTTACAATTGCTCTCTGACCAGTAAATTTGCTTGTATGTAGGTATACACAAAAAAAAACCGCATATTTTGAATCGTGCTAAATAGGATAAAATCGCGTAAAAAAATTAAATTTTTTTATTTTCAAACCGTGTAAAAAAAGACGGTGTAAAAACAGAATTAGGTGTACACGATTCATATAACTTCTCGCGTTTTCGTCAGCATGTTGAAGTCGATGGGATCGATATTTCTACTTTCGTCAGGAATTCGACTTCTTGCAAGTTTAGGATTGTCGAATAGTACTGGTAACGTATTATCCTATATTTACGTGATTTCAAGTGCAAGGTAAAGAAAGATTGTAATGCATCATTAGATGCACAGCCTGTTCTTTATTTAACTGGTTAGATTGATATATGACTACTTTCATGGCTTGCAAATTTTATATTTTCTCGTATCATCTTGTTTTTCGTCGTCTTCCATCGTAGACATCACGTTAAACCTCCCATTACATTCACCTTTGGTATGTCCATGATATCGACATCGAACAATATACTTCCGTTATCATGTTAGAATGAGACTTTTGTTCCTCTTATGCCAACAGTATATAGATATATGTATCCTTTTCCACCCCTTGTTAAATACACGGTTCATACAACTTCGTGGGTTTTTGTTTCTGTATTGAAGTCAGGTCTGTATAAGTTTGTATACAGATGTATTTGATGTGTTCACTATCGTATAATTTCACCAGCAACTCGGCTCCTTGCGAGGTTAGGACTGTCGAATAATGCTGGTAGGTTCACATCGTACATTTATTTCGTTTCAGAGGTTTGTATAGGTAGATGGATATTTTGTCTAAAATAATCGATGAATGAAATCATACGAAACATCGATCCAATCAGGTTAAATCCCGTATTCTTACATGTTTAAGTAAGGTGGGTAACCCCAACGCATATTAATTGAAGATGTAAACGAGAAACCGATTCTGGGGTATTCCTATAAACAGGAATTGCAGAAATTCAAATATGAGAACGTATACTCCCTCGAAGGAATTTTACCTAGAAAATGGGATCGTATCAGTGTGATTTTATAACTTCAACAGCAGTTGGATAAACATTCTTATGCTGTTTATATTGCAATGCAATATTGCATTATTCTAATACTTCATACTTATTATAAATATTGTTCCACCCTTTAAATAAAATTCGTAAAGTTTATGATGATATCTTTTATTATTTATTTATTTATATTTATATTTACGCCGTTATTTTATTTAATTTAAATAACTTACCTAAAATATGACCTGTCCAACCACGACGCATAATAATGTTGGAATATCCTATATTTATGTAATTTTTCATGTTGTAGGTTGTATTACATCATGGGGTGCCTAACTATAAACACTGAAACGATATACTGGAGGTAAAGATGTTGAAGTTCACGACCTAACTGTTAGAAAGCTGTCGCTAAATTGTGAAGAGCACAAAAATGAACTAGCTTTTATATGATTTATCGATATTCAATCAGAATGCAATATTTCGTATGATGCGATCAATCAAACTTTTTAAGTGTTTTTCTACATGTATCTTAATATATTAATAAATAATGGACTGGGTTTCATTAAATTTGATTTTATATTAACTTACACATTTAACACAGAACTGTCGTCGAATCCTGTTTGTGACGTTACATGCTCGTATCAATAGACAAAGGAGCCCCGTATTACGTAATTTTATTAGATGTCGACTATATAGGATAGAAAATCCACATATCTTACTGAGTGATACCGACTTCTAACCGTTTACGACCTGACCCAGCCTGGTATGTTTGACTTTGTTGATTTACAGTCGATTATTGTTGGTATAAGCGTTCCAGTTAAGCATAAGCCTATGTGATACGTTTTAATAATTTACTAAGTAATTGACTTACGTTCCATTTCCTTATAATATCGTATTAAAGTATAATATCTAAACCTATTTGTGATGTCTAACGATGTAGTGTACTGTGATTAGTGGTCGGTCAATCGTATGAAGCTCGGGTCATCTCCCGATTCCTTAGTGTGGTGTGTTTTACATTCAAACGTATAAATCGATTCTTCGCGTTACTGACGATCTATCTAAGGTATACAGTGTTCACCAGGATTAACATGTGCATGCGCAATGACGTCATCACCTACTGTCTGACGTTAAACACCTTGATCAGTGTTAAGGAAGTTGTTGGGGAACTACCTTCCTATACATATCGGGAGATTTTGAATTTCGAGTTGGTAACAAATCAGAGCGTGGCATTGTATAGGATGCGACCAATCAGAACGCTGCATTTTACATATATGATATCATGAATGAGGACGCTCTTCTCATCTAACATTCACCCTGTTTATGCCATTATGGTATTACATAATATCTTACTAGGGATCTATACATAATTATCTGTTTTATCAACATCTTCTGACTAAGAGCGAAGTTCTAACATATTCCTGTCTTAATAAATAAATTAAATGTATATATATATATATATATATATATATATATTTCGTGACCTTTTTAGATTTATCTTATATGATGTATATCTACCACTAATAGGTCAATAAAACAAGTTTAGTTTGAACGATAGTTATATTTTCAGAACGTTTACAAACGTTTTCGGAATACCTTTTTCAGTGAAAATATAACTAGATAAATATATAAACAAACATTTGTTTTTATTTGGGAACTATCAACAAAATAACTAATGACTAGGATTTCTTGATATAGAGGATGTGTAACCAACTTTCATATGTATATATAAATTATAAAAACTAAATTAATATGTAAACATACATGCAAATTAAGTAAAACCTTATATCAAAAAATCTTTGTCGAAACCTTAACAATTCTGTTCAAGGACTAGGGAAAACCCAAATTTAAAAACCTAGCCAAAGGTTTCCTTCTTAAGAAATGCAAATGTCATTTTAACAAATTGCTATATACATTACTTAAATTTTGAATATCGGTTCTGAAATTAATAGTTTTAGTGTCTTTCTGTATATTTATCATTTCATATATTAGTCTTTTTATAATTATTCTCTGTTTTTAATATAATTGTGTTTTCAAAATCAAAGTAATGCCCAAGATCGTTCTAATGCTTTGTTACAGCGGTCATTGCACCAAAATCATTATTTAAAGAATACTTATGGCTATACAATCTTTTCTTTAAATACTGTTTCGTCTGACCGATGTAACAACCATCACAGTCTTTACAGTTTATTTTATAAACTACATTACTCTGATTTCTTTTAATTATTTTAGATTTAGTATTAGTAAAAAGAGATCTGTTACTATAATTTGGAATGAAAGTATGTAATGTTTATGTTGTTTTTATTAAACTCTTTTTTATTTTTCGCTTAAACCTTTTTATAAGGAATAGCGTTATAACATTAACGTTATAACGTTAAAAATAATAACAATAAATGTTATAACGCTATTCCTTATAAAAAAGGTTTAAGCGAAAAATAAAAAAGAGTTTAATAAAAACAACATAAACATTACATTCATTCCAAATTATAGTAACAGATCTCTTTTACTAATACTAAATCTAAAATAATTAAACAAAATCAGAGTAATGTAGTTTATAGAATAAACTGTAAAGACTGTGATGGTTGTTACATCGGTCAGACGAAACAGTATTTAAAGAAAAGATTGTATAGCCATAAGTATTCTTTAAATAATGATTTTGGTGCAATGACCGCTGTAACAAAGCATTAGAACGATCTTGGGCATTACTTTGATTTTGAAAACACAATTATATTAAAAACAGAGAATAATTATAAAAAAGACTAATATATGAAATGATAGATATACAGAAAGACACTAAAACTATTAATTTCAGAACCGATATTCAAAATTTAAGTAATGCATATAGCAATTTGTTAAAATGACATTTGCATTTCTCAAGAAGGAAACCTTTGGCTAGGTTTTTAAATTTGGGTTTTCCCTAGTCCGTGAACAGAATTGTTAAGGTTTCGACAAAGATTTTTTGATATAAGGTTTTACTTAATTTGCATATATGTTTACACATTAATTTAGTTTTTATAATTTATATATCTTATATGATAGATCTCTACGACTAATAGGTCAATAAAACAAGGCTGGTTTGAACGATAGTTATATTTTCAGAACGTTTACAAACGTTTTCGGAATACCTTCTTCAGTAAAAATATAACTAGATAAATATATAAACAAACATTTGTTTTTTATTTGGGAACTATCAACAAAATAACTAATGACTAGGATTTCTTGATATAGAGGATGTGTAACCAACTTTTATATATATATAAATTATATGTATATATATATATTTCGTGACCTTTTTATACTTATCTTATAACAATTAAATAGGTGAGTAGAAAAACAGTATATACATATATATAATCAGTTTCCCCTTCTACCCTAAGGTGTAGGAATTTTGCCTTTCTAGGCTTCTCCTTCTCCTCTACTAAATTTCTTCCACTCCTTTCTATTCATTGCCAATTCCTTGGCGTCCTTCCATGCCCACCATCTCCGCTCCAATACTTCCGCCATCATCGCTGCTCACTGCCTTCTCGGTCTGCCTCTTCTTTTCCTGTCGTTGCTTTTGGTTTTCCAGATTTTCTTGACTGGCACTTCTTCGCTCATTCTCTGCAGATGTCCCCACCAGCACAGCAGTCTTTCTTCAATGTATTGTGCCAACGATTCCATTCCCAGCTCTTCTCTTATTGTTGTGTTTCTTGTGCGGTCTTTCCATTCTGCTGCATTCTACTTTTTTCTATATACTGGTACCGATCTGTATATTGTTTTATATACACTTAATTTTGTTTGTGTGCTTATTTCTTTGTTATTTACTAGAACTTTGTTTATTGCATAATACAGTTTATTAGTTTTTTCTATTCTATGGTTTATGTCCATTTCTTGTTTGCCACTTTCCTCCAATATTACGCCCAGGTATTTATACTTTTTTACTTGTTCTGTTTCTACTCCCTCTATCTTTATCGTCACTTTCTCCTGGTTCTTACTGACCACTAGTATTTTTGTTTTTTTCTTATTCAGTTTCATTCCGTACTTTTTCATTCCAGGTTACCAGGTTCTCCTCCAATTCCTTCGCACTGCCTGCTATAATGGCTATATCATCCGCAAATAGGCATTCTGACAACGTTATTCTCTCAAGTTTTCTATACCCTATATATATCGGCTTACTTTTTAATTTTACTTCCTTTACTATTTCATCCATATATATTATGAATAATAAAGGGCTCAGTGCTCCACCCTGTGTAACCCCTTGTACCGTAGTAAATTTTTCTGATACCATATTATTTCTTATCACATAGTACTCTCATATACACTTTGTATAACTTTTTGTATTTTTTGGTTTACCTTTTTCTTTTTAACGCTTCCCAAATTTTCGCTCTAGGTGCCCTATCAAAAGCTTTCTCCATATCCATAAATGCTAGGTAAACTGTCTTTTCTGTATTCCACTTCTTTATTATTATTTCTTTAATTGTAGAAAAAAGAGAAACACAGTATAAGACCAAAAAAATAATTTTTAGACAGTTCGCTGATTCAATTATATTCATCAATATATTTATTAAATATTATATTATTTCAAATGGAGAAAATGGGATGGACAATGAAAATGACGATCAGGAAATAAGGCAAGAGCAGCCAACAATTACATATCGACACACCACCCCGTAGCAAGATGGAGATTGAGGAAATAATAAGAAAACTGGAAAATAATAAAAGTACAGGCTCGGGCAGTTTAAGTGCAAAATTATTTAAATATGGAGGACAAAGGTTACTGGAGCAAATACACAAACTGATTGAGCAAATTTGGAAGAAGGAACAAATGCCATCGGAATAGCCACAAGCAATAAAATGACCACTGCACAAGAAGGGCAATAGAAGTAAATGCGGAACTATAGAGGTATCTCTCTCTTAAACGTCGAATATAAAATATTAGCAACGCACATCAAAAACAAAATAACTAAAGAGACTAATAACATCAGACTGATAGTATCAATGTGGATATAGAGAGGGGAGAAATACAACGGACCAGATCTTTACAATGATGGAAATACAAGCAGAAAATCATGAATACGAAAAACAAACGGTGATACGCTTTGTCGATTTTCAAAAAGCATACGATAAAGTGAAGAGAAGGGAACTGCTCACAGAGCTAATATATATATATATATATATATATATATATATATTCTCATTACCTATATCTCCTATTCTATTGTTCTTTTGTAAACTTTACAGTCTAGAATTTTGATTATTTATAAATTTTATTGAAGGTACATAACTTTAGAACTATTTCTTTAATTTAAAATTAGGTATACAAATTAATACGTGCCTCTTAAAATTCTTCCTATGAAAAACGGTGCAGAACGGTGAAAAAAGGTGGAAAATAACGAATTAAATAATCAAAAACAACGTTGACACCGACGCTGACTCACTGCCAACGTATTAATAGCAGTAAGTACAATTGTCTACGATTGTTGTCGATTATTAACGAATCCCAGCAATTATCGCGCCACTTGCGATTCATACTGACAAAGAAGGAGCATATCATCTTTTTAATTAAGTAAACACAGATAACTATAATGGATAACTTTTCGTATTTACTTGGAAATCTGTAGTAATCTGTGCCTGGCACTAAAGCTCATGCACAATATGTAATATTGCAATATGTTACATTTCCCCTATTTTTCTTCTTTCTTTTTACAAATTCAATTTCTGGTTTGGTTTAACAGTTCTCTCTGATCGCGTTGTAATTGTTCTTGAGGTTAATGGTGATGTCATGTGCTCAGGTGGTGAACGCGTATGTTGCGGTACTGTCTTGTCTTTGCATTTATTGAGGTGGTTTAGCTGTTTTATCAGCATGAAATTTTTGTTTTTTTTTTTTTAGGGTTAACAGTCGTTCTCTAATATTGTCTATAATTTTAGGTTGAAGTAAATTTTCACTTATTGGTATTGTCGTTCGGGTTATTCTGCTCATTGGTCTTCGATTTGGGGAACCTAAAATGTTATCTCTAAGAGTGTTCCTTTGATTTAATAGAGCTAGGTAAATACCAGATTTATTTTTGAAACATTTTAGCAGTAAAGATTTGACTTTCTCCATATAAATTTCTGCCAATCCCTTAGAACGTGGAAATCTTGGACTTGATGTTTCATGATCAAAAGTCCACCTTTCTTTGAATTCTCTAAATTCTTTCGAAGGATATTGTGGTCCATTGTCAGTTTGTAACACTAAGGGACTCCCATATGTTGCAAACCAGGTTTTCAAATGGGTTATTACTTCAGCTGATGTCGAGTGCTCAAGTTTTTAAAGTCGTAGCACCCTGAGTAGCTATCGGTAATTAGCAAATATTCTTTGCCTTGAAAATGCAACAAATCTGAAGGTACTATTCGTTCAACAAAGTCGATTATATCTTTGGTCATTGTTTTCCAAAAAGCAATCGATCTCGCTCGATGTAAACAACCTTATATGCCTTGATGTCCTTCATGTATTGTTTTGAGAATCTTGCTTTTCTCTGCTATGGGTACTACAATTTTGCCTCTTCTAAATACCAATTCTCTATAGTAGAACAATTCACATCTATAATTAAAATAGGCTTTTAGTGAATCTTTTAGTTTAACTGTAGTGTCTGGCCAACCTACTTGAATCACATTAATTAGCTCTTGCAAGTCAGAGCCTTCTTTAGTTGCTTCAATATACCTGTGCTTTGATTCGTCAGTCATTGATAGTACCAAGTGTACTTCTACTTCTTCTTCTTGATCTAAGTCTTCATCTTCATGTTGACAATCGTGGCTAAGAGTATCTGGTATCGGGATGTCAGTTCCCTTTTTGTATATTACTATAGGAGAATATTGTTGTACGTCAAAAACTATTCTTTTCAGTCGTGGTGATACTCTTTCTAGTGTTTTCTTGAAAATTACCTCTAAAGGCTTGTGGTCTGTTTCAACGATTAACTTTGTTCCTATTATGTATTCGTAAAATTTTTGAGAGCCTACTTTCACTGCCAGGGCTCCCTTTTCTATTTCTGGGTATGTTTGCTGCGTTTCCATTGTTGACCCTTTTGAAGCAAGACCATTCCCAGAGCCCTTGGGACAAATTTATTTAGGTAATTGACCATACCCAATGCTCTTTATAACTATTTATTATCTTTTGGTGTAGGTAATCTTCTTATTGCTTATACTTTTAACTCGTCTATTGATAAACCATTTGAAGTCAATCTATGACCTAGGAACTTTAATGATGTGTTATTAAAAACGCATTTTTGCTTATTTAATTTTAAGCCTGCATTTTTTAAAATATTGAATTCCTCTTGGGTGTTTTTGTTTAGTTCCTCCTCTGTTTTGGCATGAATCAGTATGTCATCCATTGAGCACTCTGTATTTTTACCGTCTTCTAACAATGTACTCATTACTTCCTGAGAAATCTCAGGTGCTGAGGCGAGGCCAAAAGGGAGTTGTTTAAAGGCATACCTACCCCATGGTGTGACAAATGTTAGGTACCTTTTTGTTCTCTGGGTAACCTTGATCTGTCAAAAACCTCTATTACAGTCAAGCAAAGTAAAATATTTTGATTTATCAATTCTCGTAGCTATTTCTATTTTTTAAAGGGGTAATGTCGTCTTTCTTGATTTATCAATTCTCGCAGCTATTTCTATTTTTGTAGGGGTTAATGTCGTCCTTCAATATTTCTATTTAACTCAGAAGGATCTATGCATATACATAGGTTGTTGCTTTTCTTTACTATTACGTTGTTGCTTACTACTGGTGTTGGGGTTTTTATTGATTCTATCACATCTAGCTTGACCATCTTAGCTAGTTCAGTTTTTACCTCATTTATAATACTATATGGAATTTTCCTAGCAGGTTCTATGTCAAAATTTGCATCTTTCTTTAAATCGATGTCATACACAAAGTTCTTTAGGCAACCTAATCCTTTGAATATTTCATCATCGCATGTACATAACTGATTCTATTCTAGTAATCAGGTGTAACATTTGCATCAGCTACTTTAGAATTAATTTTCTGCCTTTTATTTTTAATTTTAGTGTCTACAATAACCTCACCTAGTACATTCATTTTCCCTTGTCGTATGTAATCAATAAAGGCCGGATAATATGCAGTTTGCATAAATTTGCATATTTGCATAATATATGCATTTTGTATATTATTTGCATATGCTGTAGTAATTCAGCATATTTGAAGTATCCGAGTTTTATTTATTTATTGGATGTAATTTATTATAGGATAGGCATTACTAAAAGTATGTCGTGGTTGTAACAAACAAGGAGTTAAACAGCCATCTTTAAATTAAAAATAGCATTCTACGAATAGTTCTAAATAAATACAAAAATACATTTTACCGGAAAATTAGGAGCACAGATGTTTCTTTGTTATTCGAAGAAATTTATTCCCATACTCGAAAGCAATCTTATTTATTTTAAACGTCATTTTACGTTGGTTTTTCAAAGTGTAAACTTGTGGGTTGCTATTAATTATAATAGCAAAAATGCCGAAAATAGCGACTGTGCCTGGATGGATTGCACCTTATTCATAATTGCGTATGAATGGAGAAAAAGTATTTTCTGTAGCATGCAGCAAGATTGTAAGTAAAATTTAAGTTTATTTCCTCTTATTAATCTATAGTTTTTAAACGATGTTTAACAAAATCACCAATACAACGCTTCGACAAATAATTTTATTTTAAAATGAGTAAAATGAGATGTATATTTCATGCGTATTTTTCGCATATCATCAGCACAATACGGAATATCTGATATTCCGTATTCTGCTGATAATTTTTAAATAAAAATCATTTTAAAATAAAATTATTTGTCGAAGTGTTGTGTTGGTTATTTTATTAAATCTCGTTTATTCCGATTGCTTCGCAAATTCTTGACACATTAGTTTTTATTACTCCTTTATCTCTTACTAACACTTATTTTATAAGAAAACAACTGATGATGTGATATTTTTTATGCAGGTTACAAGTGCGAGAAAGTTGCAAGTCGACCAGCATATTAAAACTCCATCTCATGCTGCAAAACTATCAAAGATGAAATTGGTGAAGAAGGGTCAGCAAACATTACCGCAATGTTTGCCATCAACCTCCAAAAAATCGGAACGAGAACAATTTAATGAAGATTTGTGCCTAATGTTTGTGTCGGCAGATATCATAAAATAAACAATTTAAATGTCAAGTTATTTTTGAAAAAGTACACCAGCAAGTATAATATTCCCGACGAGAGCACCTTAAGAAAAATATATTCACTGTATCTATGCAGAAACATTGAGTAGCATTAAGAAGGCTGTGTCAAACAATTACCTTTACACATGCGCAGATGAAACTACTGATAGTGTGGGCCGATACATAGTTCATTTAATGATAGGTATCCTTAACGTATCAGTTCCAGCAAAATCTTATTTAGTTTCATCCAAAAAGTTGGAAAAAGCAAATAATTTGACAATAACTAGGTTTATACAGAAAGAACTGGCAACCTTTTACTTACCGGAATCGATTCCGGATCGATTATTATTATTATTATTATTATGGATCTTGATAGCGATACACAATCTGTGCTAGACGCCCAAAAGGTGTATTCGAGTAAAGAAATACCTCAACAGTTGGCGTTTATTAAAGCCAACTACAGTTTTATTTCCACTTCTATACTGCAATTGGAAAAACAATTTATGTCGCTAATTGAGAGCGTTGAAATACTAAAGAAATTTGAAAAGTTATGTTTTGATGTTAAAGGAAGGGTGGGAAAATCCGTGTATGAAAATTTTTAAGTGTAATAGAAAAAATGAGGGTTTAAAAAGCTAAAGGATATTGCTAAAATCTTGTGTGGTAAGCCGGTAGAAAACATTGAGTTGACAATAGAGGATATTTCTAATTTGAAATATGCTCCTATAACAAGCGTGGACGTAGAACGAAACTTTTCAATATATAAATACATGTTATCAGACAAGCACCACAATTTTTCTATTGAAAACTTTGAGAAATTTGTAATTGTAAATTGTTTTCATAGTTAATTATGTTGTAAAATGTTATAAATAAACTTGTAGTAAACATAATAGAATATTTTTTTCTATAGTATTATATTTTGTAACATTACTTCTATTTTTTATCTGCATATTTTTCATAAGAAAGTGCATATTTCGGCCAAAACATCTGAATATTTATGCGCATATTTCCACTTTTTTTTGCATATAATCCGGCCTATAGTAATCACCCTTCTTATTTTTGATTGTTTTATTGGTACCTTGAATGCTGTAACGACTTCTTTAGGCAACACGTTGCACTGTGCTTCAGTGTCTAATTTCATTCGTATTGTTTGGTTCCAACTTTAACTACTTCGTACCAACGATCACTATTCTTGCTCATAATACCATCAATGTATAAATTTTCTTCTTCAGTATTGCTACCACTATCTGCAACTATTTGTATTTTCTTTTCTGGCCCTCCTTTCACCACTGATTTGCATTGTTTTGCAAAATGATCTTTCTTACTGCATATCTTGCCCACCTTGCCATAAGGCACACAACTTTTTGGCTGATGTTTTGAACCGCATCTTCTACAACAAAATGTATTATCAGAATACTTTATGTTACTTCGGTTTATGGAATGATATTTCCCTTTGTTGACAGCATGCACAACTGATCGCTGGTTTTGTAACCTATAACTGTTTGGTTGCTTTTTCGGTGGATTTACATATGGCTTTATCCAGTTTTAAAGTAATCTCTCTTTGGTTCGATTTGATGCCTATTACAATTTTATCAGTCAACAAACTATCCAGTAAATTATTAAAGTCACATTTTTTGCTTGTGCTTATATTCGTGTTAGAAATTCCATAAAGCCTTTATTTTCTTCTTGCATCATTTTATTAAAGGTATATCGTTCATACGTAGTATTCGTTTTTGGTGTAAAATAGTTCGTAAATGTTTGTAATATTAATTGGACGTCTGTTTGTTCTGCATCTTCTAAATTGAAGGTATTAAATATCGTAATAGCATCTGTACTTATTGTTGTCATTAGAGTTGCTGTTTGTACTTCTTTTGTTTGTTTTACCAAATGTACTGCTGTTGCATACCATTTAAATTATTGCTGCCATTCAGTCGATATTCGTGGCATCACTGGTATTTGTTATTACCAAATTTTTTGGTGGTCTCATCCCTTGTACTGGACACGCCATTGTAGTATTGTTACATAAGTTAAGTTGGCAACAAATAACAGTGAATAGAGTGCTAAGGTAATTGTTACAGATAGAACACATAAGTAAGATAGTTTAGAAATAAATCAGTTTTTAAAACAACATTTTACAACATCAAATTGGCGACGAGGATAAACGAAGATAGAGGTAGAAGTAACGTAAATCACTGTTTAAACAAAATGGCCATGACAACCCTCGCAGGAATTCAACAATTTGATATGAAAACCGATGTCACAAATATGGGAGAAATATGGACGAAATGGCCGACTCGCTTTGAAAATTACCTGAGAGCTACAAACATCACTGATGACAACAGAAAAAAGCGATGCTGCTCCATTTGGTAGAAAACAGAACACACACATGAAAATTCGAAACGTTCAACAGGCAAGGTCAAATCCAAATATACAAGATAGTTTTGCTAGTGATTCATCATTTCATTTGACAACTAATAAAATAAATAACATTCCAAAAGCAATTGTTCAACTAAACAATGTACAACTAGAATTTATAGTAGATAATAATAATAATAATAATAATAACGTTTATTTACCCAACAGGAACCATTTACAGGGTAAGTTAACAAAATTAATTAAAGAAAATAATGCACATACATACATATACACAACATAAAAATAAATGTATGTGTATACAAATAAGAAAATATTGAAACAAAACAACTCAAAATTAATTCTAAACATTATCAAAATTAAACCTTTATACTGATAAATATGAATTAATAGAATATAAAAAATTAAATAAACAAGTCCTCATAAATTCTATCTTATATGATAGAGATCTACCACTAATAGCTCAATAAAACAAGGCTGGTTTGAACGATAGTTATATTTTCAGAACGTTTACAAACGTTTTCGGAACACCTTCGTCAGTGAAAATATAACTAGATAAATATCTTGACCTATTAGTGGTAGATCTCTATCATATAAGATAAGTATAAAAGGTCACGAAATATATATATATATATATATATATATATATATACATTTAATAAATTCTATCAGCAGATAGACTCATACGATGAAGAGGAGAATTGAATAAAATAGTTGTTCTGGGCGTGGAGCACATGAGGGAGTTGACAAATATGGAAGACTGACGTGGGACATAAAATTGTAGTTGAGATAGGAAGGGCGAACAGTCAATTGTTCCATGAAGTAACTTCCAAACAAAGCGAGTCCCATTAATATCACGGCGCGCAGCAAGGGATTGTACGTTGTGCCTGACAAGCAAAGAATCGTAATCAATGCTTCTTGGAGCGTATGTACCGTCAACTTTATAGGACATATATTTGAGAAATTTTCTTTGCAAACGTTCAATAGAAAGCTGATGGGAAATGTAAATGTAATGTAAAAATGACCATACAGGAGAACTGTACTCCAAACAGCTGACAATAAAAGCAAAGAATAAAGATTTAAGTACGTCAGGATTACTGAAATACCTAGAAGTACGCATGACAAACCCAAGCTTTCTAGATGTGGATGAACAAAGCTTTTCGATATGAAAAGAAAACCTAAGCTCACTATCAAAAAGCACTCCAAGATCATTAAAAGTGTCAGATTTTCGAATGGGCTCATTACCAATTTTATAGGAGGTAGGAATTATATTTTGTTTTCGAGTAAATGAAATGGAGCAACATTTAACAACATTTATCCTTAGCTTGTTGGTAAAGCACCAATGAGTTAGACAACTCAGGTTCTGCTGAAGAAACACAGCGTCGTGTATGGAGGAAATTTTAGCATAGATTTTTACATCATCAGCATATGCAAGTACATAGCAATCAAGAGATTCAAGGTCATTAATATAAATTATAAAAAGCAAAGGGCCCAAATTGGATCGTTGAGGTACGCCAGATGTAGAAATATATTCATACGAGCAAAAGCCATTGTAATGAACATAGTTCAGCCGATTGCTAAGATAAGAGGCAATTAATGCAAGTAAGCCGGGAGTCATACCAAACCTACTGAGTTTCACGAGCAATATTCCGTGATCGATGGAATCGAAGGCGGATGATAAATCAGTGTAAACCACATCCAATTGTCCCTGTTTGTCCAGACAATCACTGACATGCTGAGTAAAGGCAACAAGGTTGGTCACTGTCGATCTGCCAGGAAGAAACCCGTGTTGGCGAGAAGATATATCTTGCCGCACATCTACCAATAAGCATGTGTAAATGACCTGTTCATATAGCTTGGCAAAGTTTGATAATAATGCAATTGGCTTATAATTATTTAATACTGATTTATCACCCGTTTTGTAAACAGGGATGATTTTAGCACGCTTCCACAAATCAGGAAAGGTAGTAGTTTTAATAGAAAGATTGATGATGGAGGTTAAACGCTTAGCAAGACCAGATCTAGCTTCACGAAGCAGTTTGTTTGGAATGGGGTCATCACCAGCTGTAAAATTACACGGAAATGTAGCCATAATCCTCAGTAATTCATCATCTGTGACAGCTAATAAATTGAAAGGCAATCTGTCTGAATAGTAATCACCATTATTAAATGCTGGGCTTTCAATGTGTGTATTAAAAAAGATTTGCAAAAGAATTGACGATATCTTGTGGCGAGTCGATGACAATATTATTGTATTTCAAAGTACCTGGAATTTTAGTTCTGCCCTTTTTATTGTTAATAAATCTAAACAATTCCTTAGGGCTTTCTTTAATTGATTGCTCAATCAATTTCATATAAGATTTATAAGCATCAGAGATTTGTTTCTTACAAACAATTCGGAGGCGTTTAAATTCATGTTCGAAGAACAAACTTTTAGTGCTTTTCCATTTACGTCTGTAATAATCTTTCAGCCTTAATGCAGATATCAATGAAGTATCAAACCAGGGAGGATAAGATCTTTTAGAGGATTTGTAATATGGAACAGATTGCTTACAAATATGGTATAAAATTCTATAAAATTCTTCAAGAGCGAAGTTTACGTCTGTATGCTGATTCAGACATGCCCAATCAGCATTAATCAGATCAAAGTTAGCTTTGCGGAAGTTGAATCTGTCATTAATCGTAAAGGGAAAATTAATATGTCTAGATTCGCAGCAAATTTCAATTGACATAGATAAAGCTGGGTGAAATGTGTCAATAGATACCAATGGTATCGTATCCTCATGGACAGATACCAGAGCCTGTGTATTACATAAGACTACATCTAAAATATGATTAAACGGATTTCTGACAGAATTGTATTGCTCAAAATCCATGAGGTTACAGAAATTACGGAACAAAAGAGTTTTGGGACACGTTGGAACCTCAGAGACTAATTGAGGGAGATTGAAGTCACCTGCAAGTAAAATAGGTTTACCTAATATCAAGGATTCCAAAGCGTCAACAAAGAGCTCAAAATCGTTAAATGACACATCCGGAGGAACGTACACTGCACCAATATGTAGTTGGAATGAGGCAAAATTGCAGCAGCATATGACAAGTTCAATTAATGGAACAGTGTTTCTCACAGTGGAGGTATCAAGCGGGATACAGTTAATGTCTTTAGTCAGACCTATTACAACACCACCTCCCTGGTATGGCCAACGGTATCAAACTTCCTATCACAGCGGATGACGTTGTAACTGTTAGGGAAAAGCTCAGAATTCGAAATAGAGTCATTCAGCCACGATTCGGTAATTATAATAATATCAAAAGATTTATCACAAACGCCAGCGTAAAATGTATGAGTTTTAGACCCCGCGTATTCTGGTAGTACATATTTAGTTCTAAAGGAGTTCTGTTGGAGTGATTTAGTTTAAAGAGGACACAATTTGTGGAATACCATTTCTGTATTTGATTGTTAAGTTCGATTCACCATTCTGCAAACGATTATCCAGTTCATTCTTCGCATCCCTATGAATCTGCACTTGCATGGGTGTTCGGTCTCGAAACATTGACAATCCAGTAAGCCTCTAAGCCTAAGTTCTTCAAAACAGTCAGAATAAGATTCTCAGAAGACAGTGTGATTCTAATTGGTCGGCGATGAACCTCACGAGTGGCATCAAACTTTCCCAGTCTAACAGTTTCAGGCCGGATCCGTCAAGCTGCAAATCCATGAAACACAAACACAAAAGTAGCATCAAAAGACAACTGTTCAGCATTGGATGATGTAATAGTTTCCTTATGACCATAAATTACAATATTACATTTTCGCTTCTCACGTTCTGAGATTTCGTTAATAACTTTTTCAGTCTCAATAAGAGAACTAACAGATGGGGATTGTTTAGCAATGGTAGATTTTAGCACTTTAATTTCTTCTTGCAAAGCTGCAATTACTGACTTTAACCCGGGATACGGGATCATCATTAAACTTAATAAATGAACATGTATTTGCAAAAATACCAAACAAGAGTTAGTTAAAGATTCTTCACATATTTTTCCATATAATAATAATAATGAACAGCTACAGGTTATTGGAAAATTCACTGGTTCTTTCAAATTTAGTGATTCGACAGCTATAGCTGAAATATATGTAAAGAAAGGTAGAGGAGAATCGCTATTAAGTTACGAAACTGCAGTCAAGCTGGATATTGTAAAAGTTTCTTTAAACAATATAGCTCATAACAATAATAACAAAGTTGTAGAACAATTTCCTGACTTGTTCTCTGGAATAGGAAAATTAAAAATTTTTGTTGTGAAACTGCACATTAATGAAGATATCCAACCAGTTGCACAAAAATACAGACGAATTCCATTTCATTTACGGAAAAAAGTAGAAGAAGAAATAAACAGGTTAAAACAACTAGACATTATAAAAGATGCAACAGGTCCAACACCATGGATTTCTCCAATTGTAATAGCACCGCGACAAAGTGATCCAAAAAAAAAGATTGTGCGTTGATATGAGAGCAGCAAACGAAGCTATTTTAAAAGAAAGGAATGTGACACCAACATTTGATGATATAACAAGTATGCTAAATGGAGCAACAATGTTTAGTAAACTAGATCTAAAAGATGGGTATCACCAAATAGTGCTACATGAAGAATCAAGACATATAACCACCATTGCCACTCATCAAGGGTTATACAGATAGAAACGTCTCTCATTTGGCATTAATACCGCAGCAGAAGTGTTTCAAAATACAGTTCGATAAGTATTAATAAACATCAAGGGCGTCATAAATTACAGCGATGATATCCTGGTTTTTGGTAAGACAAAACAACAACATGATGAAGCCTTGAGAAACACCTTAAAACATCTCAATGAAGCCAACCTAACAATCAACAAACAGAAAACTATTTTTTATCAAAACCAGATCAAATATTTGGACATATTTTCTTAAATGAAGATGTTCAAGCAGACCCTCAAAAAGTAGAAGTTTCCAAAAATCTAACACCACTCAAAAATGTGTCTGAGGTACACAGTATATTGGGAATGATAACATTTGTAGATAAATTTATCTCAAATTTAGCAAATAAAACAAAATTTGGAATGAAAAACATCAAAAGGCATTCAAAACATTGAAGCAAGAGCTTGCTGACGTAAAAACTCTTGCATATTTTGATATCAACAGAACAACAAATTTGCATGTAGATGCTAGTCTACATGGTCTAGGTGCAATTTTATCCCAAAATTCAACAGAAGGAACACAAATTATTCCATATGCCAGTCGTTCATTGTCGAAAACAGAACAAAAATACAGTCAGATAGAAAAGGAAACACTGGCCATATCTTGGGCAATGCAACACTTTCATATATATCTTTACGGTTCAAAACTTGAAGTATACACTGATCATAAACCATTATTACGCATCATTCAAAATGCCAGATCTGCTCCATGTGCTAGAATTGAAGTTCAAGAAAATACCGAAACCGATCCAATATTAAAATTATAAAAGGTGGAACTAAAATCAAAAGACATGAGAACTTGGAGAGAACATGGACTAAAACAATACAAAAACATTAGAGATGAATTAACGATATGTAATGGTGTAATCATGAGAGGAGCAAGTATTATTTTACCAAATAACCTACAACAAAAAGCAATCAATCTTGCTCACAAAGAACATCAAGGAATTGTCAAAACAAAACAACTTTTAAGATCAAAAGTATGGTTTCCAAACTTAGATTCCTTGACAGAAGCAAAGTTAAAACCTTGCCTAGCATGTCAAGCAACAATATCAATGGCAAAAGAGATCCGATCATAAGCTCGGCATTAACAAATCGTCCTTTCGAACAGGTAAATATTCCCGAACGGAAAATATGTATTTTTGCTGGTAGACGAACATTCTCGTTATCCATTTGCAGAAGTAGTATCCTCAACAAACTTCACTGAATTGAAGCCTATATTGGACAGAATATTGTGTTCATTTCGAATACCTTTCAAGATAAAATCAGATAATGGACCTCCTTTTAATGGCTCTGAATTCGGAAACTTTTTAAAGGAACATGGAGTAAGACATCTAAAAATCACACCATATTGGCCAGAAGCAAATGGAATGGTGGAAAGATTTGTTAAAACACTAAAAGATCGCTAGTATGTGCACAAATTGAAAGTAACGCTTTGACTCACCAATAAACAGCTTTCTTCTAAATTACAGAAATACCCCACATTCTACTACAGGAAAATCCCCCTTTGAAATAATCTTTAACCGAAAAATAAACGGGTTACTACCCATTATACCCATAAAAGGCAGAGAGGATGTAAAGACAAGAGATAGAATACAGAAGGCCAAATAAAAAAGTTATGCAGAAAAAAGGAAACAAGTACAAAATCACGAATTGGAGACTTAGTCCTCTGTAAGCAACCCCAATAAAATAATCTAACACCTCCATTTGACATAAAGCCATATCGAATAACAAACATATTTGGCACTAAAATAAGAGCAACGAGAGATGGAAAAATCATTGACCGAAATTCTTCCTTTCTCAAAAAGTTCTTTCACACCCACAATAAATCTACCACAAAACCCTCAATATCCAGCTCCATGATACCTCAAACAAGCAACGAAATCAATGAGTCACATATTCCCAATATGGAAAATGAAATTGGTGATGAAGCAGTTGAACAACTAGAACAGCCCATTGACCACATAACCTGGAAGACCACAAACAACGAGGAGACCTCCAGCATATTTAGAAGACTATATTGTACCAGAAGCAGAAGACAGTGACTAAATCAGACAATAATTTATGTATTAGATGTTCGTACATATGAGAGTTCAATTACGAAATTCGGCCATAATGTACTAATTGCGCATTTTTGCAGCTATTTTGATTCTACAGAAGTAGACAACTTGTTTTGCCACAAACTCCTGTAGTAGCTACAATCGCGCACTCGGCTAGCCCGCCGTGGGAAAATTGTGCTTAATTAGAAAACTACTTTCACTATTCGCAGACGCGCGTTTCGCGGTCATACCGCTCATCAGTGCGACTGTGTGAAGTAGTTTTCATTTCTATAGAAGCTCTATATAAGCCCATTATGGCCGAATTTCGTAATTGAACTCTCATATGTACGAACATCTAACACCCGGGCTTATATAGAGCTTCTATAGAAATGAAAACTACTTCACACAGTCGCACTGATGAGCGGTATGACCGCGAACCGCGCGTCTGCGAATTGTGAAAGTAGTTTTCTAATTAAGCAATAATTTATGTATTTATACTGATATCAGAGAATATTTTAAAGCATTTTTGTCTATTATATTTACTGTTAGTTTTTATTCAAACCAAGGAGGAAATTGTGTATTGTTACATAAGTTAAGTTAGCAACAAATAACAGTGAATAGAGTGCTAAGGTAATTGTCACAGATAGAACACATGTAAGATAGTTCAGAAATAAATCAGTCTTTAAAACAACATTTTACAACATCAAAGCCATGTTTGTTAAATCTTCCGTTTCATTACTTCTTCTATTTGTCATTTTTTTATTTTTTTAGTTCACTTCTGACACCATGTGGTGTTTATGATAATTAGACTACTGATAATTCTATAAACGTTTTTATTACGAACGTATTTACTACATTTAATATACTATAATAATATGTCACTACTTGACGTGGTTGATGTATGTTACGTTGGGTGTGTCACTCGAATTACAGATGGCTTGATACCTGGCACTGAAGCTCATGTAGAATATGTAATATTGCAATATGTTAAATTTAGTGTGTGGTGTGTTCGCAAACTTTATTCTGTCTTTTTTTGTTTTTGCTCTGTAAATGGCTCTTGGGCTGTTGGACAATAAATTATTATTATTATTAATCTGTTATTTGTAAATGTGCAACTTTGAGCCCTTATAACAAAATAGCGGAAGGACTCCTACTCCTACGATATACTTGACAATTGAATTTTGGGATGATATTTGCCTGTTTACCTTATAGTGCGGTGGCTTTAAGACTGTGACATCGAAAAGTCAGGCGCTTTTACCACTGCGCCAACTAGGGGTTTATCTGTTATACATATATGTATGTGTATAAAATATATAGTTCTCTATAGAGAACTATATGGAAAATAGGAAACTTGACCCCATCCAAGCCTTACACCGAAAGGTAGATAGAGGAATATGATTAAGAAGAAGAAGAAGAAGATAAAATATATATCATATAAATAAATTTTATAATAAGAGTTAAGAGAATCACCGCTTAGCACTTGCTTCTCGTATCCGTAAGTTCCGAATTGGTTTTTTATTAATCATGACATCAGTAACTAAAAATTACTTGAATAAAAACTCAAACATAAAATGTACGAGCGAAACAAAAGTAAAACTCTCTGAAAAGTATTATTTCTGGACGATCTCAATTAGATACATAATTTTAGAATAAATTAGTTAAAATTTAAACATAAAACTCGCCAGTCATTAAAAATAAGACCCGCTGAAGAGTATTATTTGCGAGCGACTTAAATTTTATATCGCTCTCCCTACCATGTTTAAAAGCAAACTAAAAGAGCAAGTAAGACGATACCAAATGTGATCGTCTCCAGAAGCATCAAAGTCTCAGACTCTATATTTAATTGTCACAGCTAAATTATGAATCACAACCTCAGACTATAGTTTTGTTTTCATTTGGACTCGCCAGTACGATAATTACAAGTTTATTTCAAACAATTATTACATATGCAGGGAGAATGAGTTTATCTGCGGACCAATTCTACTGTAATCCGCGATAAATAGAACATAATTCCCTGCCCCTAGGTATCTAATGTGCAATGGGTAGTTACAAAAAGTGAGCTTATTCCAGTGTCGTTTTATGTATATTATATAACTCTTTGAACTGAGTAAAGATGTTTTAGCTTTTGTAAGAAGTTCATGCTTAAAAGAGTGGGACTGGGCACCCTTATTCTTTTAATAGAAGTATATCATTGTGTAACTGATAGAGTTCGACGTATTGAATATCATAATATTTATAATTAGTGTTGTTACGGGCGAAATTTCCGCCCTGTATATGAAATCCAGATTCAATGCAGACGGTGGTTTCTCTATTTCTTTTGCACACGCAGGTGTCCATTACGCTTTCGCAGCTATTTCGCTGTTTCCTAGAAAACGCGTCTGTTCGCCGCTTTACCTCAAAACCGCCTTACCGTAATACCGTTTGTCGGTTTCCGTCAAACGCGTGCGCCGTTTGGTCGTATATGTTGTTTACGACTTTTGGAATTTCAATCCCCTACACCTGCCTCTGTTCCCGTTCCGATTTCCAAAATCTATATAAATTCGGGGTTTCGAGAAAAAATAGAGAAGTAGACTGAGAGAGTTTTGTGTGGTGTAGTCAATCGGTCTCAATGAATTGATCGGTGTCCAGAATTTTAGATTTTTCAGTCGGTTATCTGAAATTGGCGCTTTAGTCGTGGTTTTCAGTGTAAATTTTGGCAAGCATTGCGCGTTGTCAAAATAGTGGATAACGCCAATTTAAAGGCGTCTAGTTCCGATTTAGTACTTCCGACAAACCATAGGAGCGTTTGCTTCACACTCCCTGGGTGAAGGATTTCTACGGGGAAAGGACCAGCACAAGAATCCAAGAGACAACGTGACCGCCGACGAAAGGCAGAGAGAAAACTCCGGCTAACTAAACTAAACACCCTCCATAGTGCCTAGTTTAAGGTACGTTCTTCTTCCCTTTTGTTGCTGTTAACATACCAGCCCGAATCCAGTGCAGTACGCCATACAACTGTTTTTTGTTTTGTTGTACTGTATTATATTTTTAGTGAACGTCTCGATAGTATTTAATTGGGTATTTATCTGGAAACAACTCAATTGCTTGGAGATGTAGTTTTAATTCTGGCAGCCAGACAGTCGTAAAATTCCCAGACTAAATCGAGTTGATTGTAAGAAAAATTCAATGTAGAGTCAGAATTCACTTAACCCGTATTTACTCACGCCGAACTTGTTAATCTCTTTTACATATTTTGGTATTGATTCCCGTTTTTATCCCTAAATTTACGAAATAACTAGCTTCTTTTATCTCCCCATTGGAGAAAAAATGAAATAATTGAATTAAAAAAGAAATTATTATTTCTTTTATTAATTCAATATATTTACCCCATTAAAACATTGCATGACTTTTATTTGTTGGTGTGTGTTAATCCCCTTTCCCTCCATAGACAGGAACAACCTAGGGAGGAGGTTTGGTAAGCATTCGTAGTGATAACCTTTTGTTTTGTGTACATAGAAGTCTGTCGAACGTCGTCGAGTGCCTATTTTGGTTCAAAGGCGTGACGTAAACGAGAACTTTGCTCCCAACGAACCAGTGGCGCCCTTACTTTTTAACATCTTTAGTTCTTCGCGTTTCGCTAGACCAATTTCGTGACATCAAAACCCATGACCATAACGCGGAAGCTGTCTCTAGGTTTTCTGTCCACCAACAGGCCTCTTCAAGGCAAACTGTCAGCCACCCGCTCTACGGTGCTGAGAGGAGCGCGTAGCAGAGTATTTATTTAAGCCTTTCTAAAATCATCGAAATTTTGAAGAGCACTTTTGCACCCTTGATACAAATTTGGTCGTGTCAAAGACTCCTCCATAAGGACTATTTATGGATAAAGTTTCCATTTTTTAAATTTCCGGCTTGGAAATGTTCCCTTGTTAGTAAGATCTTCTGTAGTTTTTTTTTCGAAAGTTGAATGACAAATATACTATTTTAATAGGTCGTTAGATGTATATATTTTTTAGAATTATTACATGAAGAAAATATTCTAGACGTATATTTCTAGAATTTATGTCGTTTATGTATCATTATTTAATTTATGAACGCTCTTATAAGTTTATATACTGTTTTAAACTACAGCCTCCCCTATTTGCTTTTTATGTACCAATATTATTTTCCTTATATTTTAAAGGCTTTGATTGTACCAGCTTTTGAAACTCAAAAGTATCGAAGTAGACTGCCCAGAAATAAAAGGAATTACTGTATATGTTAAAAACGAAAGAGGTATTTCCTTTTCGATACGACACATGGAGCTCTGGACATTCTGCTACGAATTATACGAGATGGAAGACTGCTCATACCTCATATCGGGTACGTCTACCTATGCACATATACATGCGTGTATACAATAAGCTAGTCAAAACAAGAGGGTAATACATTTCCATTGTTATAGATAAAGTGGTTGTCAGATTTTGAGCCATATGTACTTGTTTCTTCTAATGTAACAGAATACGATACAATATTCATGGGTTTCGGTTGGAACAAAGTTTCTCATATAATGGAATTACATTTGCAGGGCTACGAATTCATCGTCTTGCCAGATGTGTTTATTATTCACCAGCCGCACGCCCCCAGCAATGACATAATAAGATTTAGAAGATCATCAAAGTATAGGCGGTAAGGTTATCTTTTGCAATAATAATACAGAATGAGCAAAGTCAAGACAATAGTGAAACCGTAAAAAACTAATAGTTTGTTTACTTTTGTGGTCATTTTTATATCGTTCTATATTGCTATTTTTACTAAGTTCTTCCTATTTTCAATCATTATTTATAATCTGTCTTTATCAAGACATTATCAGCAGTCTATATTGAATTTTACGGTAAGTAGACAGCAACTATTAACATAATCTTTTTATGTCAATGTTATGATTGTTGTCACAAGTATAACGACATCCCGTCTACCGTGGATCAGGATACGTTCATAGTAATGGCTCATTTTCGTAGTGGGTCGCAAGATCAAGATGGAGAGTGGATGTACTCGCTCCAGTCTTGCATAAATCAATTTGCTGCGAGGTATCTACAGGAAGAAATTATTTATGACACATTTGTCAAGCATAGGAGTAAGCTCGTAGAACGATTTATGGAAACAGGCAGCATATCAAGACGTAAACGGGAGTATATAACAACTGCATTAACTGAAGATACTTTGGTAGATATACGTAAATTGAAAGTAGTCCAAATAAATCAATAAGAAAATTATCTGCACAGACAGGTAAGCATCTTTCTTAACCCTAGTTGGACGAAATAGGTACAATTCGAACTCTTTCGTTTTTAAATTGTAATAACTATTGTTTCACAAGCAATATAGGCCTGAAATTTTGTGACATCTCCAAGTCTTAAATTAATATTAAATATGAGAAATTTCAGAAAAATATCTCGATGCCTTCCCTATTATTTAGGGCATTTAAAATCTATCACCCTTAAGACTGTAGGTACAATTGTTCCTTCATGTATATTTTATGAAGAGTAATATTAACGTAAAACATATTATATTCCTTGCGTTTTGAATTTGAAGTTTTGCACACACTTACATACATATTATTGAAATGTAAAAATAATAGCTTTTTTTATAAATAGTAAATGAACAAGTTTCTTTTAGATACATATTTATTATTTTAGTATTAAATAATTTTAATGTGAAATTATTGAATCCTTCTACTACGAAAATTCTTATTTACATTAATAATACAATACAAAGGTACAATTGTACCTATACCGTCCTTTAATGTTGTAAAATTTATCCGTTCGACTAGGGTTAATCAAAACATATAAATAAATGAGAAAACATTTGTTATAGGTGTGTCCTATGGTAGTGCTCGTACAGCACTTAAAAACACTTAGCATTAAAACCATGTAAAATATCGATCCACCAAGAATTGCAGGCTCGTGATTTTGGTGCTCAAAGAGAATACTGCAACTGATTCAACAATATATTTGATAATGATGAAATACTAGATAAGAGTTCTCTCTGATGAGGCTTGGTTCTATTTGTCTGGATATGTTAATAGTCAAAATTATAGCATATGGTCATCCGAGAATCCACATGTGTTCAGAGTTTGGAGTTTGGGTTGCTATGTCACGTAGACGCCTTGTGGGACTGGTACTCTTTGATGACACAATTAACGCAGATAGATATAGAGAACATTTATTAATGCCTTCATTAATAATTCATTAATAATCTAGATGACGAAGAACTGTAGGAGGGTTACTTCTAGCAAGATGGTCCTGTAGTATAGATATATTATAGTTACGAATAAGTTGTATAGATGTATAGAAAGTCACGTGGACAAAGCAGTGTGTATAAAGCAGCAAGTATGGCGGAACGTCAATAAATTTATCAAGAGTAAACTTGAATGTTTGAATTATATCAAAGGATATAACACATGGCGCAGTCAGGTGAAACGAATGTGTAGAAAGAAATAAAAATAGTGGTTTTAACAGTTAAATAATCATACAAGAAGAAATGAGTAACTTTGTATTACCTGCTCCACTCAATCTCAGTCGAAATATTAGTGAGAATTGGAAGAGATTTAAAAAGCAATTCAGTATTTATATGTATGCAACGTCATATAATAAAGAAAGCGAAGAAAGGCAAGTAGCGATTTTATTAAATATAATTGGATCGGGAGCAGTTGAAGTGCAGGATACATTTAACCTAAAAGATGGGGATGAAAAGTAGATTTCAAAAGTATTGGATGATTTTGAGTCCTATTGCAACGCAAAGAAGAATGTATTACATGCTAGGTTCTTGTTTTATTCAAGAAAACAAAAGAAGGGGAACCCTTTGATTCCTTTTTGACAGAATGTAAAACGTTAATTCAAGAATGTGAATTTACGAATCCGGATGAAATATTGAGAGACAAAATTGTTTTCGATTCAATGATTAAAATGGGTTTAATACCAGTGCAAGAAGCAATTGAAAAATTCAGCCGAGTTACTTCAAAAACAAACAAAAGAAATTCATGATATGGAGCTGAACGAAGTGAAAACCACGAATAAGCAAGAAAACCGTACTGCAAAAGGTAAATATAGGAACATTAGAGAAAATTACAATAAACGTACTAAGGAAAAGACTGTTGAAAATAAATTTAGTCGAATGTGTATGAGATGTGGAAGTAAACATGATAAAAGTAAATGTCCTGCTAAAGATAAACGATGTATGAAATGTAAAAAATTTAATCATTTTGCGAGAATGTGTAAGAGCAAGCTAAGTTCAAATAGTGTCATACAAAATAAGAGTAATGATTAATCAGATGAGTCCTATTATTGTAACAATGTAAACAAAGTTTGAAATAAAGAAATCACTTTTAAACTGGACACTGGTTCAGATGTTAATATTATTCCATGTGATGCATTCAAAAATATAGAAAAAAACAGTTAAAAAGAAAATAGTTCTATTACCAAACAAAATTAAAATTGAATCTTATGGAGGCACTGAAATTCCGCAATATGGTTATGTAAATTTAGTTATAAAAGATGAGAAATGTAATTCCTTTATTGAAAATTTTATTGTAACGAAAACAAATTCAATACCAATTTTAGGATTAAGTACTTGTTTAAGATCAAATTTAGTTAGGAAAGAGGTTGACACTATCAAACAAAAGATTAGTAGAGATATCTTAATTAAGAAGTATGGTGAAAATTTTAAGGGCATTGGTTGTCTTCCAAATGAATATAAAATAGAAACAAAAGTAAAAAGATGGTGAAACTTCTGGAGATCACAGCCAAGGGTGAGTTCAAATAAAACGCTCTCTTTTTAAACCCTAAGCTTTCGAATTATATTTAATTCATCTTCAGAGAGTCACATAAGAGCCGAGAAGCAGCAACACAGCATCAAACAGAATAGAAGAAAAACCATCACACAATATCAACATGTTGATCGACGACCGCATGTTATAGATGTCGAAGCTCTTTAATCTTCCTATACTCACGTCAAAATGAAAGACGTATACTATACTATATAAATCGGTCTCACAGACCGTATGCGTGAGTATAGGAAGGTTAAACGCGGGAAGTTTGTCTAAACTTGGTAGGCTGTGTAATGAACGAGTTCTCAGTTGGTTTTGTGATTGGAAAGAATGTGTTAAGAGAAAATTTTTACAATTCTTTAAATTTCGGAAATTTTTAAGAAAATTTTTTTAAATATTGAATTTTAACTTTGTTACTATATCTCCATTGTGGGATGGCTTTTCTTCTATTCTGTTTGCTGCTGTGTTGCTGCTTCTCGGCTCTTATGTGACTCTCTGAACATGAATTAAATATAATTCCAAAGCTTAGGGTTTAAAAAGAGAGCGTTTTATTTGAACTCACCCTTGGCTGCGATCCCCAGAAGTTTCACCATCTTTTTTACTTTTGTTCCTAACGTTGTACAGTCAGTAAAGTATATAAAATTGAGTTAAAGGAAAATGCTACCCCAGTATCGTTAGCACCATATCGCATACCAATTAAATTGCAAAGGAAGTAAAGGACGAATTAAACAGATTGTGCAATCTGCATAGAACTGAAATATATGAACAGCCAACATCATGGGCTAGCAGACTAACAGTAGTAGAGAAGCCTGACAAGAGTTTAAGAGTTTGTCTAGACCCAAAATTTATTAATGAAAATATAAAAGATGATCATTTTGAAATTTCAACAAGTGCAGAATTAAAATCTCAGTTAGGGAACTCCAAGTATTTTAGTTGTTTAGATTTAAAAGAAAGTTTTTGGCAAATTAAATTAGATAAAGATTGCATTAAATATTGTGTTTTTGCAACAATGCTTGGAAGTTATGCATTTAAAAGGTTGTCGCTTGGATTAAAAATATCAGCACAGGTATTTCAGAAACTTAATTCACAAATATTTGGTAACATACCAAATGTTTTTATTTATATTGATGCAATGCAAAGCATGATCAAACAGTAATTAAGGTAATAGAAAGAGCAAAACAAATGAATATTAAATTTAATCCGAATAAATTTCAATTTATAAAACAAGAAATTAAATATCTAAGTCATATTTTTAAGAATGGTCAAATTCAAATAGATCCGGAAAGAGTAAATACTATAGAAACTTACGATATCCCAAAGGATAAAAAAGGACTCCGACGTTTACTAGTATTAATAAATTATTTGCGCGATTTTATTCCGAATCTAGCGGAACAATCAGCAAATTTGAAAAGAAAGATATCGAATTTATTTGGCTAGATAGTCATACAGAGTGTTTAAATAAAATCAAACAATTAATCTGTCAAGTACCAACATTACATAATTATGATAGAAATAAAGAAATTACAATACAAACTGATAGTAGTCAGGTTGGTTGTGTTTTATTACAGGAAGGAAAACCAATTTGTTATGCTTCAAAAAGTCTTTCAGAAAGCGAGTTAAAATATGTTCAAATAGAAAAAGAGTTTTTATCAATTTTATTTGCATGTCGCCGATTTCATTATTACATATACGGCGAGAACGTCAGAATGCAAACCGACCATAAACCTCTTATTGGAATTATGCGAAAAGAAATTAATCAAATTGCATCAAATAGACTCCAAAGAATTAAGCTAAAGTTAAATATGTACAACATTCAGTTAGTCTACACGCCAGGTAGAAATATGTTGATTGCTGATGCAATAAGTCGTGCATGTTCAAAAGCTAAAAGTGAAGACATTGACAGTGATCTAAATGAAGTTATTCATAGCAAAAATGTCAGCGAAGATACTTTGGCTAAAATCAAACGAGAAACTGAACAAGACACAATTTTTAGTTCATTGCTTATGATGTGTAATAAAGGTTGGCCAAAATCAAAAACAAAATTAAATAAAAAGCTAAAGGTTTATTTTAAAAAACGTAACGAAATATATATTACTAATGGAATTTTATATTTAAACAATAGGATAATGATTCCGAATTCTTTACGAAAAATTTTGTATAAAGTACATGAGTCGCATTTAGGCATGACAAAAACAAAAGGGAGAGCAGACTCATTATTTTATTTTATAGGAATGGACAATCAAATTGAGGAATTAATAGCGAAATATCAGCTATGTCAAAAATTTAGATCCAGAAATGCAAACGAACCGATGCTAATGCACGATATTCCAAAATTACCATTTGAAATAATTGGAGCGGATATTTTAGAGTATGCTGGAAAAAAATATTGAGTGTTAGTAGATTACTATTCACATACTAAAAGAAAAACAGCAGAGGATGTTATTAGAATCATAAAAGAAATTTTTGCACTACATGGTATTCCAAATAAATTTATAGGCGATAACATGCCATTCAATTCAATAGAACTCTTGCAATTTGCAAATGAATGGAATTTTAAAGTTTTAAAGTTTAGCTACAAACAGTATTTTGAGAAGAAACACATGTGATGTGAAGTAGTATAAGTACTATGAGCTTAACTACAAGCACTATTCAATTAATGTGAACCAACTGAATGTTGATGAATGTAGAATTAAGACAAATTCATATGTGGATATTTACAAAGTGAATATTGAATCCCAAAATGAATCTGAACTAATAGATAATTTAGACAGTAAAGAATATAAGACTAGGTCAGGGAGGATTGTTAAGCCAAGAGAAAGATTAAATTTGTAAAAGGTTGTTTTTATAAGGGAGGTGTAGTATAGATATAGTATAGTTACGAAAGTTGTATAGATGGCAGCTCAGTACTATATAACTAAGAAACTCACGTAGACAATAGAGCATTGAAGATGCCGCTAACAACTTCACCAAGGCGATCTCTCAGGCCCTCGAAGAATCTTCCACCATCACTCGCGGCAGACACTTTCGACAACTCCCACCCGACCTAAGAGAGCTAATTAGGGAAAAACGACGAGCCAAGAAAAGGGCCCAAACCACCCTAAACCCCGCTGACAGCCTCCGAGCGAATCATCTTGCTCGACAGCTCCGAGAGACTCTCAAAACCTTCGAGCTGGAGAACTGGGACGACAAGGTCAAGTCTTTCACGACCGAGGATGGTTTCCTATCGAAGCTATCCAAAGCCTTGAAAAACCCATAAAAAAAACCCAAATCGGCCTCTTCACGGCACCCGGCCTACCCGGCCTAAACCGTAGGCTTCTCCCCGAGGAGAAAGTCGAAATCCACGTCGACCACCTCGAAGAAGTATTCTGCGGCATTTCGCCCCCAATCAGCGACGACGAAATAATCTTCCGAAGAGAAGTGAATACGGTGGTGCACGGGATCCCCGAGCTCATCGGAACCCCACTCGACCCCGCCTCACCCGACGAAGTCCGAGCCCTCATCAAAAGGCGCAACAACAAAAAGGCCCCAAGGGCGGATTGTATCAGCGATCTGGCCCTAAAGTGGTTACCCCCGAAGCTACGGAGCATCCTTGCGAAATCATCAACGCAATGCTCCGAATCCAGTACTTCCCCTCCTGCTAGAAGCACGCTGAAGTTTGCAACATCCCCAAGCCCGGGAAAGATCACAATTTCCCACAAAACTTCCGCCCGATCAGCCTTCTCTCCAACGTTTCGAAGATAGCCGAGGCGATCATCCTGTCTCGACTGAAAGAACTCAGCGGTGGTGTCATCCAGGATGAACAGTTCGGTTTCCGAGCCGGACTGTCCACCGAACAACAACTATTCCGGTTCTCGGAATACATCCGAAACGGGCTCGAAAGGCGACTACCCGTAGGAGCACTTTTCTTCGACTTTAAAGAATGCCTTTGACATAGTCTGGCATAACGGGCTGATCTACAAGATAATCGTTTCAGGAATTAACCCCTCCATGGTCAAACTCATCAGGTCCTATTTGACTGGCAGATCCTTCTGCACCAAATCCCATGCCGTAGAGTCCAGCGTCAGATAAATCCACGCTGGCGTTCCCCAGGGATCACTTCCAGGCCCGCAACCTTTTTCCATTTACATGTTGGATCTCCCCGAGATCCCAGCACCGAGATTGCAGTCTATGCAGACGACACGGTCATCTACACAGCCTGCAGGAAGCAGACACTGTTCAGGAAACGCCTCTAAAGCGCTACTGACGGTTTTCTGAGTTGTACCTCTGGCTGGGGTCTGAAGGTAACTGAATCTAACAATAAGTGCGTGGCAGTTAGATTCTCGCACGATCGCGCAAACCCCGGTCAGCCGATTAAGGTAGGAAACTCCGAGCTCCCTGGAGCTCCGAAGTGAAATACCTCGGTGTCATCTTCGACCGAATGCTCACATTCCAAAAACAGATCGACGAAATCCGAAATCGCTTCATCAAGGCCCGCAACTTGCTTCTGCCCCTCATAGGGCGAAGGGGTCCCCTTCACCTGGGGGCAAGTTGCTCTTATACAAGACGACGCTTCGACCGCTTTTAACAAGGTTTGGAATCACTCCAAAACCGAACTCTCCGCTTTATCGTTGACGCCCCCTACTTCGTAAGGAACGCTCAGATTCATCGAGAACTGAACGTTCCGACTCTACGCGAATTTCTGACGAAACTCCTGAAGTCCGCGTGGGAAAGAGCCCGCGCCAGCCAAAACCGCTGCGTCCAGATGGTCGTCGATCCCAAGATCGACCCCCTCCCAAAAAGAAGGTCCGTTGCCTTGCAGATGTCATCGATCTGGTCTAAGGCAATCGCGCAGCTCCCTAGACGACCATCATCGTTCTCTGAACGACTGACAAACTTTTATTTATCAGTCTAAAATTTCTTGTATGTGTTACAGGTGAAAAGTCATCTTCCCCAGTTAGCCCTTGGCTAACCAACCTCATCTCTCCCCAGGCTGCGTGATCGAAATAGCCTACACCTGAAGATCAAAGGGCGTAAGGAATTCAACACCGGCCCTAGTATTGACATGAAGTTCCTAGCGAACAATAGAGCATTGTGCGTAGAGCAGCAAGTATGGCGACACGTCAATAAAATCATCAAGAGTAAACTTGGATGTTTGAATTATATCAAAGGATATAACACAGGTCCTACTTTAAATTATTTAAGAGAATTTTTTATTGAAAGATTAATTAGCAGAGGCCGTTGGCCAGCAAATTCCCGAGATTTGACTCCGCTAGGTTTCCTTTTGTTTGGATACTTGAAAAACAAAGTCTTTGGCAACGCACTGCATACTTTGGAGGAACTGAACCACTCAATAACAGAAGCAATACATAACAAAATGTGTTTGCCAATATGAGGAGTAGATTTATGTTTACAAGCCGACGGTGGTCATTTTGAATATTTATTGTAGTGATTTTTACCGTTTATTTTAAACAGTATGTGTAAATTGTTTTTAAATACAACATATGGTAATTTTGTACTGTAATAAATATAACAAAAGTATGAAATATCGTTTTTTATTCTTACGTACGAGCATCAGTTATTCGTTTATAAGAGCTGTCAAATCATTGTCAAATGATCTTTAATGTTCAACAAACCCGTACCAATTACCCAGTGTTGCCAATCTGAATTTCTTTACCTATCTATGGACACTTGACTTTGCTCACTCCGTAATAACAATTAAGAAGAACTTTATATTGAATTATAACGAATACGTCTGGAAAGAACCTTTATTTAATAATAATAATAATAATAAGTTATAATAATAGTTTGTTTTAACTAGTACATTTATTGTTTACAAACATTATCCATTTATAGGTATGTATGTATATTACGTGACATACGGTTATAAATATAGACCGGACCGACGACGGACCCTACCGAATATGAGTCACACTAGATCGCCCAGCTACAGTCGTTCAGCTTTAGCATGCGTATGCCTTGGTGGTAAGGATACACGTACCAGTCAGTATTACTTGGTCGTTTCAACGTAAATCATACGCTGACAAAATGCAATTCTTCAATTGCGTAGATGTGTATTGGCTGATAGAAATAAATTTAGATATGATTTGATCTCATTTTCGCTCATTTATATTCATATTTTTAAGTAGGTTACATCTATCGTGTCATAGAGTTGCGATTATTCCGTCGACGAACTGTGGGTTCTTAATAATAAGATAGAGTAGTTTTGC
Organism: Chrysina gloriosa; assembly: GCA_038088585.1. Lineage (NCBI taxonomy): Eukaryota > Metazoa > Arthropoda > Insecta > Coleoptera > Scarabaeidae > Chrysina > Chrysina gloriosa. The sequence continues at coordinate 33,487,952 of CM076090.1, forward strand.
TTTGATTTTCGGGTTATCATTTTTACATCTTTCAGATCCTTTGTTAATACAACTTTTAGTAAATATAATTAATCTATGTGGTTTAGGATTAGCCAGGTTTAGTTTCTTCTATTATTTTATTTTATTTTATTTTCGAGTAGACGTCGTTAGATCTCTTTCTTTCATTCACATTAAAAGGATTGTTTTTATTTTATTTGTTGAAAATAGCAATACATATTATTCTTCATTGTCATCTTTCCGTAATTATTATGGCGCCTCACAAACGTCCTCGTCAAGAAATCGTGACTACTTGGATTGAGAATCATGACTGCTTCACAATTGTTAATAATACGGACCTTTAGTGCAATCCATATTTGGTTACTTTTAAATGTGTAAAAAAGAAGATTGGTAGATCATTTGAAAATTAGAATTCACCAGAATCCATGTACGTTAGCTGATAATTTGTTTTAGCGATCTTTGCGAAGCACCTTTACAGATCTGTTGTGGTCCTCATCTCTCCTTAGAGTACGTTCTCCAGCTTTATTCCTTTAATTAGACTTATCAGCTTTGAGACCCGCATATAGTCTCGCCTCGAGATATTCGTCTCCCATGTATGACAGCCGCGTCCTTGCCTTCCTCAATTTGACAGAATCTACATATCGTTTCTTCTGTCAAGCCTATTTTAATCATGTGCTTGTTGAGCCTGCAGTGGCCTGTTAGTAGGCCCACTATCATTTTGGCGAACTATCTGTCCCTGCGCAGTAGGTCCTTTGTAAACTTCGGTATTTGTTCTCCAAGGAACTGTTTCGCCGATCTCTCATCTGGGGTGTTCCTCCACCTTTCCCGAGGTTTATTCTCGGTCCACTTTCTTATGGCCGTTTTGATTCTTGTTTTTGCAATGCCAAAGGAGGGCTCCGGTCCTATGAATTTCATCGACGAGGCTTCTCGAGCCAGTTCATCAGCTTTCTCATTTCCCCGGTAGCCCTCGTGCCCCGGAACCCAAGCTATCGTCACTTTTGCGCGACTGCCGAGTTCATTCAGAGCACACACACAACCCCAACTTTATTTGGTCTAGTGATGTCTGTGGCCAGTTTCCAGTCCCGTTGGATTGGTATCCTTAACCTTTTCCCAAGATCGTCTGATCCTTTAGAATATGTTAAAATTGATGAAGCCGGAAAGTGAACTTTTAATAGTTCTTTAATACTTCCCTCGTGCGTTCCTGTTCTACGTTCCATCAGTTTTTCTGACGAATCCCACCTCAGTTACGGAATTCCCTTCTTTGGCAAGGACCCTATGGATTCTAGCAAGCGTGGGGGTTATGTTATGTATGTAGAAATACGATATCTGCTTGAGAATAAAATAAGATATATGTATGGAAAAAGAAGTAAGAAAGTGGGGTAAAAATGTATGCTTAAAATTTTAAGGAAAGAAATTTTTCGTTCACTTCGGTTTAGACGGTTGTGATAATGCTTTCCTCGAGCTAGCGAAACACGTGCCACCGATTTGATTATACAACAATTGTCTGGTGAGGAGTTTACCGATGTGATATAGTGTCAGTAAATTACACCACAGTCCTTGCAATCACCTTCATAGGTTACATTTACAAAGCTTTATACATGTCACATTAAAGAGGATTTATCGACATTGATTATTAAACTGTGTAGCAAGAATTATTTCTAAGTGCGGATGCCTTAACCACCGGTTGTGAAGTAGACAGACAGACTAACGAGAGAGATAGAGATTGGCTCTGTATATTTTATTAATTAAAGTGATCAACATGTGAATGGCGATTCAGTCCTACATAAAGAATTGACGCTCAACTTAAGGCCTCTTCAACGTAGCCGAAGCCTTGTTTATGCAAGAGTCAGAAGAACCATTTTCCCGTCTTCCATGTTGCACACAGAGGACAATGGCCGCTGGCCTGTCTCACTAATGTGTACTGTGCATTTTTTCTATTTAGTTTTACCTTAACTTTGTATATTTTATTAAATAAAGTGATCAACATGTGAATGGCGATTCAGTCCTACAAATGTAATTTTAAGTTTCTGCTATTACATTTGTACGCGTGCTGGTTAATATATTTTTAAATACGGAGAAACTTCTTTCCACTACACAGCTAGTGAGGGGAGCATATTGAAAATGCGATTTGTGAATATGGTATTTAATATCACATTCATTATCTTCACTCCAGAGATTTTTAATGTTGCAAAATCGGGATTCCGAGCAAAAACCGCATCAATTTTTTTACTTGAAGGAACGCCAAAATTACCAGGAACATTCTTCAATTTACTTAAAATGTTATTTAATGTTGTCATTGCTTCTTCCAATTTCAACGTATGTGTCAAAATATTTTATGTTGTTGGGTATATCGCCAAAATGTCTTTTAATGAATTTTAAATTATTTTACAAAAATGAGTTTTGTAAGACTGTTTTGCATTTAATTATATTTTGCGCGTTCTCGTTTAAACTATTTACAACATTTGCAATTTTTCCACATTCTCGGAGTAAAAACAGGCTACCAACCACGTACCCTATCTAATTACGATAGGTGACGGGGGTAATGGGAGTAAGGAATATTTTTCTTTGTAGATAGTAGCTCTCGCTGGCGGTTTCAAAAAGACTTTCTTAGTGCTGCTAATTAATTCATTTATATTTGGAAATTGCTCTTTCACGAATTCTGCAATTCTATGCAGAGCATGGGCGGTGCATGTAATATGAAGCATATTTTCAAATTTATTTTTTAGTAGTTTACCAACTTTTATCATATAAGCGGCAGCATCACTAACAAAAAGGAAAGCTTTTTCTCGGCTCACAGCACCTTCAAATATATCATCAATGCTGGCATCAATGGCATCAGGTATAGTATTTGCATTCATCAGCTCAACTATTTTGGCCGCTATCAAGTATGGCTTAGTTGGTTGATTAGCATGCAAGACACTTTTCATAACATGAATCATGCTCCTGCCTAATATATCCATGGGCTCATCTGCGCTAATCCAAAAATACTTGTTTCCAACATGTTTCCGAATTTTATTGTTTACTTTGGCATATATTTTTGTACGATAATTTTTGCTTAAAGTTGATTGATCTAGAATACGTTTTCCTGTATATTTTGCAAGAGATTGTCTATAAATTGGATTATCAAGCTTTTTAAAATGGAATATTCGCGGCTACATGTGCTTCGCAAAGATCGCTAAAACAATTATCAGCTAACGTACATGGATTTTGGTGAATTCTAATTTTCAAATGATCTACCAATATTCTTTTTTTTACACATTTCAAACTTTATTAGTTAATAACCAAACAACTTTAATTAATAATATTTTGTCGTGCTGTTGTTCTGGATTAGCGATTACACGGAGTAATAATAAATCGAAGGTTGGTCCGCGGAGACAGTAAAAGTTAGAATTTTCGAACGAGTTTTATCACACGTCCTCCTAGTTAATGACCAAACAACTTCTCTTAATAATATTTTGTCGTACCGTTGTTCTGGATTAGCGTTTACCGGGCGCAATAAGAAATAGAGGGTAGGTCCGCGGGGATAATAAAAGTTCGAGTTCTCGAACAAATTTTGGCACACTTCCTCCTAGTTAACAACCAAACAACTTTTCTTAATAATATTTTATCGTACCATTGTCCTGGATTAGCGTTTACCTGGAGTAATAAAGAATCGAGGGTTGGTCCGTGGGGACAGTAAAAGTTAGAATCCTCGAACGAATTTTGGCATAAGGCCTCGTAGCTGATAACCAAACAACTTTTCTTAATAAAATTTTTTCGCAGCGTTATTCTGAATTAACGATTACCGGGAGCAATAAGAAATCGAGGGTTGGTCAGCGGGGACAATAAAAGTTAGAATCTTCGAACGAACTTTGGCACACATCCTCCTAGATAAACACCAAACAACTTTTCTTAATAATATTTTATAGTACCATTATTCTCGATTAGCGATTACCTGGAGTAATGAAAAATTGGGGGTTGGTCCGTGGGGACAGTAAAAGTTTGAATCCTCGAACGAAGTTTGACACACGCCCTCCAAGTTAATAACCAAACAACTTTTCTTAATAAGATTTTTTCGTAGCGTTATTCTGGATTAGCGATTACCTGGAGTAATGAAAAAGACGAAGATTGGTCCGCGGAGACAGTAAAAGTTAGAATTCTCGAACGAACCTTGGCATACGTCCTCCTAGTTAATAACCAAACAACTTTACTTAATAAGATTTTGTGGTAGCGTTATTCTGGATTAGCGATTACCTGGAGTAATAACAAATAAAGGGAGGGTCCGCGGGGACAGTAAAAGTTAGAATTCTCGAACGAATTTTGGCATACGTCCTCCCAGTTAATAACCAAACAACTTTCCTTAACAATATTTTGTCGTACCGTCGTTCTGGATTAGCGTTTACCTGAAGCAATAAGAAATCGGGGCTGGGTCCGCGGAGACAATAAAAGTTAGAATTCTCGAACGAACTTTGGGACATACGTCCTCCTGGTTAATAACCAAACAGCTTTTCTTAATAACATTTTTCGTAGCGTTGTTCTGGATTAGCGATTACCTGGAGTAATAACAAATCGAGGGTTGGTCCGCGGGGACAGTAAAAGTTAGAATTCTCGAACGAACTTTGGCACACATCCTCCTAGTTAATAACCAAACAACTTTTCTTAATAAGATTTTTTCGTGGCGTTGTTCTGGATTAGCGATCACTTGGAGTAATAGGAAATCGAGGGTTGGTCCGCGGGGAAAGTAAAAGTTAGAATTCTCGAACGAATTTTGGCACACGCCCTCCTAGTTAATAACCAAACAACTTTATTTAATAATATTTTGTCGCACTGTTGTTCTGGATTAGCGATTATCCGGAGCAATAAATAACCGCGGGTTGGTCTGCGGGGACAGTAAAAGTTAGAATTCTCGAACTAATTTTGACACACGGCCTCGTAGTTAATAACCAAACAACTTTCCTTAATAAGATTTTTTCGTACCGTCGTTCTGAGCTAGCTATTACACGGAGTAACAAGAAATCGAAGGTTGGTCCGCGGGGAGAGTAAAAGTTAGAATTCTCGAACGAACTTAGGCACACGTCCTCCTAGTTAATAACCAAACAACTTTTCTTAATAACGTTTTTGTAGCGTTGTTCTGATTTAGTGATAACCTGGAGTAATAGAAAATCGAGGATTGGTCCGCGGGGAGAGTAAAAGTTAGGTTTCTCGAAAGAATTTTGGCATACGTCCTCCTAGTTAATAACCAAACAACTTTTTTAATAACATTTTTTCGTAACGTTGTTCTGAATTAGCGATTACCCGGAGTAATAGAAAAGCGAGGATTGGTACGCGGAGATAGCAAAAGTTAGAATTCTAGATCGAATTTTGGCACACGTCCTCCTAGTTAATAATCAAACAAGTTTCTTTAATAACATTTTGTCGTACCGTTGTTCTGGATTAGCGATTACCCAGAGTAGTAAAACATCGAGGGTTGGTCCGCGGGGAGAGTAAAAGTGAGAATTCTCGAACGAATTTTGGCACACGGCCTACTAGTTAATAACCAAACAACTTTCCTTAATAACATTTTGTCGTAGCGTTGCTCTGGATTAGCGATTACCTGGAGAAATAAAAATCGAGGGTTGGTCCGCGGGGACAGTAAAAGTTAGATTCCTCGAATGAACTTTGGCACACGTCCTTTTAGTTAATAATAATAATAATAATAATAATATATCTTTATTGTCCAACAGAGATTTCCATTAAGAGGACAATATTAACAATATAATATAGTGCAGTGCTTACAATAATTATACAATATACTATAAGAGGTAATAAACTTAAGACGCAGTAATTAACAACTGATTAAGTGTAGAGGATACAGGGTGTGGAAAGAGTTAGGTAAACTCGGTTATTGCAGAGGTGCAAAAAGGATCTCGGGCAATTCTATTTGCGTTCCTGGCCATGTGGTTGATAGGTGCTTTAACGAAGACATTTGTTCTGGCTATGGCCACTAAAAACGTATCGTTAGATCTAGTCTCATATTTAGGTACAACAATGTTTACGGCAGAGAGTAAATTCGGAGCATCGATGTTATTGTTTACTAGTTTGATTATGAAGTTTGCATTAGTAATCACTCTACGATCCGAAAGTGATGTGAATTGATGTTCTGACAATAATTCAGTATAATCGATACCCCTGACCGGATAGTTACCTGTTGACCTGTACGTTAAGTATTTTAGGAATCTTCTCTGTACCTTCTCTATAAATATAGTCTGGTAGACATAGTGGGGATACCAAATAATTGAGGCATATTCCAACTTGGGCCGAGCTAATGTGGAGTAAAGCCTCTTTAATGTCGCAACATTAACAAATTTTCTGCAAGATCGTATTACAAAATTTAGTGTACGCGAAGCAGAGCTGCAGATAGCAGTTATATGATTGGTAAACTGCAGTCGATGATCAAATAAGACTCCTAGATCCTTGATCTGTGTCTGCCTGGGGATGTGAAAATGGTCTAAAGAATAGCAATATATTATTGGATATTTCTTGGTTGTGTAAGTGACAACCGCGCACTTATTTAAGCTAATGTTGATGTTATTGTTGTTGCACCAGGAGTAAATAGTGTCTAAGTCTCTTTGTAGAGCTTCACTATCAGAAGACGAGGATATCTTACTAAAAATCTTTAAGTCATCTGCATAAGCAAGGACGCGACATCTAAGCAAGGACTGGAGATCATTTATGTAAACATTAAACAGAAGTGGCCCAAGATTTGACCCCTGTGGAATTCCCGAGGAAGCGGTAAAGGTGGAGGAGTAGAAGCCATTATAATAAACGTAACACGTTCGGTTGTTGAGATATGAAGTCATTAAGTTTATTACAGTTGAAGTAAAGCCAAATGAGCTCAATTTGGACAGTAATATGTTATGGTCCAAGGTATCGAAAGCCTTTGCGAAGTCTGTATATAAAACATCGACCTGACCCCGTGAGTCAATACAGGAACTGATATACTGCGTTACTTCAGCCAGATTCGTCAAGGTTGATCTACCCGACATGAAACCGTGTTGTTGTGTGGAAATATAACACCGTACACAGTTATAAATCCTGTTGTAAAGTAATTGTTCGAAAATCTTTGAACAACTGGATAAAATGCTGATAGGCCTGTAGTTAATGACTTCATACTTGCTTTCCTTTTTAAAAATAGGAGTGATTCTACTTATCTTCCAGATGTCTGGAAATGTGGAAGTGCGAAGTGCGATGTTAAAAATCGTACATAAGGGATTGCATAAAATAGATGCGCAATCTTTAATAAGAAAATTTGGAAGGTCATCGTGACCTGACGTGTGGTCCGCTTTTAGTTGCTTAAGGGCTACTAGTGTCTCATTCTCTGAAAAGGGTTCTGCATTAAAACAATTCAAACCATCACTAAGTGTCGACGAAAATGATAATGGTCGTGGTTGAGACACATCTGAGAACGTTTTGGCAAAGGCTTCAACTATCACACCAGGATCTGTCAGCTCTTCATCATTCAGCCTCAAGCAACCAGGAATCCTAGACTTTCCCCTCTTCTGTTTAATGAACCGCCATAATGCCTTGGGATTCCTGGGTATTTCATCTTCTAAGCCCGCCAAATATGTTTCATAGGCTGTAAGTGTTTCTGGTTTAACCAACGCACGAACTCGATTAAATTCATCTCAGAACACTAAAAGGCCTCCAGACTTCCATTTCTTGTGATAGAATTCTTTTAGTTTAATCAATCTTATTAATTCTCTGCTATACCAGATAGGGAATCTACGTGATGACACTGAGTATTTCGGGACATGCTTATCAATGATCGAGAACATTGTTGTGTAAAAACTCGACACAGCGGAGTTGACATCAAAACATTTCTCCAAGTAAGACCAATCCGCTCCGGTAAGTTCATTATATAAATTCGGAAAATGAGCTTTATGGAAGTTATATCTAAGATTTGTTTTAGATGGAAAGTTCTTAATATTCCTAGTGTATGAGGCTATAGGAAAGGATAGCGCCGGATGAAAGGCATCTTCAGGAATTAACGGGTACAGACTATGTTGTACAATACTCGAACAACTGACATTAACAAAAATTAAATCAAGTAATCTATTGTTACTATTTACTATTGTATTAATTTGAGATAAATTCTGTACATTCATAAAATTTTGTAAAATTCTACATCTAAAGTCATTTGCTCTGTCAGGAGCATTGAAGGTAGGACAGTTAAAGTCGCCACAAATTACTGTCTTCTTGTCAATCAAGTTTAAAGCAAAGTGTGCAAAAATAACTCAAAGTCATCGTTATTAATATTCGGCTACTACTACTATAAAATATATGGTTTGCGAAACAAGGCTACATTTACAAACCACTATATTCGCTGAAGGCACCAAAGGAGATAAGTATGCCGTATCACATTGAACAATTGACACCTCTGGCGAAACCGCAATCAGCACTCCACCACCACACGATTTTCCCACCACCTCGAAGTTTCTGTCACTTCTGAAAACAGTGTAAGAGTGATCAAATAGTTCTTCATCGTTTATATCAGATGAAAGCCATGTTTCAGAAAGCAGGATGATATCCATATCGGAAGATACAACTGAGCAATAAAAGTGGTCGATTTTAGACCGAAGACCACGAGTATTTTGGTAAAAGAGTCGGAGTGGAGGAGATTCTCTGTTGGATGTTCTTAGTTTTTCTGATTACGCTTGACGATTTTTGGAATTCCATGAATATGCTTAATATATATATCATTTTCGCCAGAGGCAATACGTTCATTAAGCTGACGTTTCAAGTTTTTATACATGATATTTTGGAGGGGTGTTCTGTTTCCTCCAAGAAAAACGGATTTAAACCTCTCGACGTTCCTTAATCTGGCGCTCTGGCGCAAAGCCGGCGCCGCCAATTCCGGAGAAGATAGAGTTACCTTTACCGGTCGCTTACGCAGCTGTTGAGTGGGGTCATACTTGACAAGCCGTACAGGGTATGGTTGTTCTATAGGGATGTTTAGAGTTGTGAAAATTTCTGTTACTGAAACTGTATCATTTGCAATCTGATCGGCTCTCGAACCGCCCTCCAACTCTAGCAGATTGAAAAGAATTATATTGCTCTTACGCTTTTCACGCTCAGTTATTTCACGCACCACATCATCAATCATTAACGGATCCAACACCGCTGGAGCAGAAGCAGCAGCCTCAGACTCACGAGCCTTCAATGCCTGAACCTCAGACTGCAACGAAATTATTAAGGATGACAGTTCATTTAGTTTCGTAAGCTGTAACTTAAAATCACTACAGGTTGGGTAATAGTAATTCAGCCTGCCGGTCTTGCTTTTTAAACATTGAATTTTTGCTCTTGAGAGCTTACTGCAAGCCGTATGGATAATTGCTTTGCATAAGTCGCAAGATATCTCATTCTCAAGTGTGGCACCTCCGCTACATATTTCACAATTACCAGTCATGGTTAAAGAGGACAGAAAGAAAATGAAAAGGTCAATACACAAAAGGAGAACTAGGATTAAACAATGGAATAACTCTTCACACCAGGCGGGCCTGTGCCGGTGACTAACCAGACAAACAAGGGGGCCACGGCAAGGTATGGGGAATAAAATAATAAAGAATGCGGAAACAAATTTTGCAATAAATAAAAATTTTAAAGCCGTATCTGTATATTAAAGTTCGTATTTTATGTGATAAGAACCAACAGCGGAAAAAGTTGACAAATATGCGAGGAAAAACTCGCACAGGAACAACAAGGGAAATGGATTAAAATGTCCAACACTACAAGCTAGTTAAGTGTATAGAATCAAAAGTAATTTAACTCGATAGAGGAGATTAAATTACATTACCGCTTTTAAAATTAAATATTAACAATGTAATATTACCCCAAGAAACGCAGGAAAAAGACGAAGCAAAAGAATTGCACTACACACTCGTCACGTACGTATACGTGCTTCATGTTATAAGTGTTAGTTAATAACCAAACAACTTTAGTTAATAATATTTTGTCGTACCGTTGCTCTGGATTAGCGATAACCTGGAGAAATAAAAAATCGACGGTTGGTCCGCGGGGACAGTAAAAGTTAGAATCCTCGAACGAATATTGGCACACATCCTCCTAGTTAATAACCAAAATACTTTACTTAATAATATTTTGTAGTACCGTTGTTCTGGATTAGCGATTTGCTGGAGAAGTAAAAAATCGAGGCTTGGTGCGCGGGGACAGTAAAAGTTAGAATCCTCGAACGAATTTTGGCACACATCCTCCTGGTTAATAACCAAACAACTTTAGTTAATAATATTTTGTTGTACCGTTGTTCTGGATTAGCGTTTACCCGGAGAAGTAAAAAATCGAGGGTTGGTCCGCGGAGTCAGTAAAAGTTAGATTCCTCGAATGAATTTTGGCACACGTCCTCCTATTTAATAACCAAACAACTTTTCTTGATAACATTTTGTCGTACCGTTGTTCTGGATTAGCGTTTACGTGGAGCAAAATGACATCGAGGGCAGGTCCGCGGGGAGAATAAAAGTTATAATTCTCGAACAAGGTTTGGTACACGTCCTCCTAGTTAATAACCATTCAACTTTTCTTAACAAGATTCTTTCGTAGCGTTGTTCTGGATTAGCGATTACCTGGGGCAATAGAAAATCGAGGGTTGGTCCGCGGATGCAGTAAAAGCTAGAATTCTTGAACGAGTTTTGGCACACGTCCTGCTAGTTAATAGCCAAACAACTTTTCTTAATAATACTTTTTCGTAGCGTTGTTCTGAATTAGCGATTACCGGCAGAAATAAGAAATCGAGGATTGGTCCGCGGAGACAGTAAAAGTTAGAATTCTCGAACGAATTTTGGCACACGTCCTCCTAGTTAATAACCAAACAACTTTTCTTAATAAGATTTTTTCGTAGCGTTGTTCTTGATTAGCGATTACCTGGGGTAACAAAAAATTGAGGGTTGGTCCGCGGGGACAATAAAAGTTAGAATTCTCGAACGAATACTGTCACACGTCGTCCTAATTAATAACCAAACAACTTTACTTAATAATATTTTGTCGTACCGTTGTTCTGGATTAGCGATTACCTGGAGTAATAACAAATCGACGGTTTGTCCGCGGGGACAGTGAAAGTTAGAATCCTCGAACGAATCTTGGCACACGTCCTCCTAGTTAATAACCAAACAACTTTACTTAATAATATTTTGTCGTACCGTTGTTCTGGATTAGCGATTACCCAGAGTAATAAAAATCCAAGGTGGGTCCGCGGGGAGAGTAAAAGTTAGAATTCTCCAACGAATTTTGGCACATGTCCTCCTGGTTAATAACCGAACAATTATTCTTAATATCATTTTTTTCCTAGCGTTGTTCTGTATTGGCGATTACCAGGAGTAATAAAAATATAGGGCTGTTCTGCGGGGAGAGTAAAAGTTAGAATTCTCGAACGAATTTTGGCGCACGTCCTCCTAGTTAATAGCCAAACAACTTTCCTTAATAATGTTTTGTCGTACCGTTGTTCTGGATTAGCGATTACCAGGACCAATAGAAAATCGAGGGTTGGACCGTGGGGACAGTAAAAGTTAGAATTCTCGAACGAGTTCTGACACATGTCCTCCTAGTTAATAACCAAACAACTTTCCTTAATAAGATTTTGTCGTACCGTTGTTCTGAATTAGCGATTACCTGAAGTAATAAAAAAACGGGGAGCGGTCCGCGTATAGAGTAAAAGTTAGAATTCTCGAACGAACTTTGGCACACGTCCTCCTAGTTAATAACCAAAGAACTTTATAATATTTTGTCCTACCGTTCTTCTGAATTAGCAATTACTTGGAGTAATAAAAAATCAAGGATTGGTCCGCGGGGACAATAAAAGTAACTGAACATAGATTCCAGTAAATCTCAGTATTATAAATAATTGCGAAGCAGGCATGATTTCTTGACGAGGACGTTTGTGAGGGGCCATGATAATTACGGGAAAATGGCAATGAAGAATAATATGTATTGCTATTTTCAACAAATAAAATAAAAACAATCCTTTTAATGTGAATGAAAGAAAGAGATCTAACGACGTTTACTCGAAAATAAAATAAAATAATAGAAGAAACCAAACCTTGCTAATCCTAAACCACATGGATTAATTATATTTACTAAAAGTTGTATTAACAAAGGATCTGAAAGCTATAAAAATGATAACCGGGAAATCAAAGCACAACTACTCTATTTTATTATTAAGGACCAGTGTTCGCCGACGGAATAATCGCAACTGCAGGTGTTCGGTACGACTCTGTGTGTAGGTCGCTGTGACACAATAGGGGAGCCGCCGGTCCGGTTATAAATGACAACAATGTTAACCAACTAATATTTAGTAAAGATTCATGTAAACATACCCTGAACAGCAAAAACGACGTGGCACATATGGTCGATACACAACATTTTGTATTAAATAATAGCAATTACCGATCAGCTAACGAGTTACTGGGATATGCGTAATGCAGGTCGCGTATTCAAAGTCGGAGAACGTGCTTTTAGACACAAATCAATAAATTATACCGCATCTATTAGCTATTATCATTGAAAACTGGAATTGTACATATTTATTCCTTCAATTAATGCTATTATGTATATGATTTAATAAATTTGAATTTGGCGGCATAACACCGATACCCCCTTTTTTGTGATTGGTCGCCACGAAATGAAAATTAATGTATGCCCTCTGCGACTTGTAATATATATATATATATATATATATATATATATATATATATATATATATAGTGTAGGTCTCACGCATGTACAACTATGACGCACCGGGGCTGGAACTTGAATTTATGGCACCTACCTCGAACATATGTACGTCAAAATCGGTAAAACAATTCTCTCAGGCCGCTCTTGCAGTCACGAATCCAATTCTCAAACTGTAGTTAAAACTTTCCGAAAGAAATCGGGGTTTTGTGATTACCACGGCGAAGAATCAAACCACACCGCACGAAATACAGCACACCTTTCCAAATTTAATTTCGAATTTAAATTAACTAATGACATTGTTAATAAAAGTCTTTGTTACAGATGCCTGAAACAACTTAAGGAACAATTTGTAATGAAGTTACGTCACAGATACAACGTACACTATTAATTCCAAAAAGTAATTCTTAGGGCATTTAAGTTATATATATATACTTATATAAAGCAGATCCTTACTTTTCTGAAATGTAAAATGAATATTTTCCCATAATGCTAATTAGAATACTCAACTCATTAAGAATGATTGACGTTTGTACTAATGAGACATCCTATTAAGAATTCTCCCATTATGTACCTAAATGCGTATTTTTGCAGCTATTTGCTTGAACAGAGGTGAAAGTACCTATAGTAGAGAAACGAAAGCTACATCTCGCAAAATTGTGCTGATCGGCATAGCGGTGAAACGCGTATACGGATGGTAACGCTAAGTTCACACCGCATGGTTTTTTCCGTATATCGTACATGAGATTTCATCGAATAGATCAGTGGCAATCAAAGTTGTATCACGTTATTCACACATAAGTCATATGGTAAAATCACGTATGTGAGAAATATTTTCTCCCGTACACAGATCGTTGAGGATTGTGTCGTTCACACGAACAAGTCTTCCACTAGAGTTCACTCGCTCATTGACAGTCACACAGCGCATTTCGAAATGGAAGACGAGTTGCCCATAACGGTTGAAGACATTTAAAAACTGGACACATATAGGGATACTTTCATGAAGTCTGAAAAGAAAATAGAAAATCAAAAGATGAGTGGAAGTGGTGTTAAAACTGCCAAACCGTATGTATACCACAAACAACTTTTATTACTTAAAGCAACTGCACATCCTAATGAAACAGTCAAGAGTATTAGTAGCAAGTAGGAAACAACAGCAGACACCAGTGAGGAAGATTGTGGGGATGAATACATGAGTTCTGAGAAACCCAGTAATTGTATGACCCAAAATGATGAATGGCAAGCACTACAATCAGAAAAGCCACCATTTTAACCCAATAAACTACGACCTAAAAGACAACCGACGTTGAAGCTATCTGCTGTGGATGTTAAAATGCTGAAATTTATGGATTCTTTTCCATCTAAGGTTGAGGCCGTCAGCAGACATACACCATTTTATACCAATATAAAAGAAATGTAGTGCGTGGATCCATAGTGGCGACTAGATCGCCGTCCCCTTTGCTTCTACCACTTGATAGCACCGTATACGAAAAAAAAAGAACGAATAGTATGAGCGTCGTGTGAACTGAAGGTCTTGTGTTCAATAAAACCGTATGCGGGAAAAATCAAATCGAACCGCAGCCGTGTGAACTTAATCTAAGAGTAGCTTGCTAATTGCAAATTCTCTCATGTGTAGCCGTGTAGCGCGACTGCGGGTACTGCAGGAGTATGTGGCAACGTGGTTTTCGACCTCCGTAGAAGTAAATAGCTGAAAAAATGCGCATTTAATTAATACAGTGAAAACTCTCATGAGAGAACACTGTGTTTTCATGTTTTCGCCCGGCTATGGGAGGTATCCGCTTATGGGATAGCTCGAAAAAATTCGTTATTTGACGTGCATTTTTAAGGTAGTGAATAAAAGAACCAGTATTTCAATTTCATTACATAGCTTTTATTACGAATCCATATGTATAAGTAGATATAAATAACATAGTATAAATGTAATATATACAATTGTACAGATACACATGTATATAGTAAATGTTTAAAAATAAATTTATATGGGTTGAAAATATTTATAAAATTTTGTCTGCTAAAACTTGGCTTGCTTCCATTTCAAGTGATGGTTTTATAACTTTTCCAAATGTTGAAATACTATAGTCATCTTTTGCAAAGCGTTTCAAACTGGCAATTTGCTTCAGAGCCTCACCATATCAGAATCACTGGGGACTACTTCATCGATATATAAAAATTGTTCCAAATTTGTATCACTTGATTCGGCGAATCCGTTTTATACATTTAAAAATATTAATAATGGTAGTTCATCCTCAGCATCAAATTCTGGAAGGACGCAATTATCTCTTACGAATTCTGCTTTACGAAAGCAATTTTAATAGTCGCTGCTTCAACTGGACCCCACCAAGCTTTATTGAAGTATAAAGCCTCAAGTACATTAATACATCTTGCCAGCTGTGATGCTGAATTGGCTGCATCTATTTTTGATAATATGTGCTTCAAAATAAAGCCTATAGTGAACCTTGAAATTTTGGATTATGTACTGATCTAAGGGTTGGCACACTGCACTTGTGTTTGCAGGTAAAAAATTATATTAACATTCGTTAAATTCAATTCTCTAGAATGAGATGCTTATAATAAATATAGCCGCGAGTATATACAGCCTGTTTCAGAGTAACCACCTTATTTTTCTAGCCACACTATGGGTACTACTTTCAAAATATTTGGCAGTAATATGTTTCAGGACATTCTCTACACGATGGTGATACCAGATTTTCAATTGGGCGAATTATTTCAAAATGGTGACTTTCACCTTGTTTTCTTAAATGGAATGCCATAATTTTTTTATTATTATTGAGATCCTAAAAACATTCTTTTATGATAGTATTTCGCTTTTCTTAGAAATTTATTTCTTTCCCTATCAAAAAGCAAACTAACGTTTTAAAGTAGTAGCCATGAATGTTTTACACTCGATGATATTTTTGTATATATATATACAGTAATAATGTATATCGACCGTACTGTTTAGAGTATAAAAACAAGCGAAAAACTCTATTAATAGAGTTTTTCGCTCGTTTTTATATTCTACTCTAAACAGTACGGTCGATATACATTGTTACTATTATCACAGATGGGGTTTTATCTACAAATTACGAACACCTCTGGCGCTGAAATCAGAAACAAACTTAAGCGATGGACATCATTGAACATCAAGCTAGCTAACAAAATGAATAGAAGAATTTTCTTACTCAGATGCAGGAAATCAAGAATACTACCAAGACACATAATGGTAACAGAAGATACTCCAGAAAAGTAACTACGTTCAACAATAGCATACCCCTGATGAAGTTACCAAACGGTGACGAAATATAGAGGTTGAACAAATGAGACTCTTTATTTCACTGACCGACCACCCCAATAGAGTTTTTCGCTCGTTTTTATATTCTACTCTATATATATATATATATATATATATATATATACATTGCCACTATAGGAAAATATTTATCTTATATTTCAGAAAAATATGGATTTGCTCTAATTAAATAAACATCATGATCTAAAAGGTAATAAACATAGTTGCATTTTAAATGCACCCCAGTGACATGATGCGGATGTATATTGCAGTAGTATCTCGTGAAATAATCTATTAGTATGTACATATATAAAAATTAGTAATCAACAATAGAGTTACATTTTGCATTGCCTTTAGTTTGTAGACACGTATGTATGTAAGTATGTAGCTTTTATTATAGGTACGCTTTATTATCGCTTTGATATACCGTACATACCTCTGTACATCTTTATTCATGCACTATTCAATAAACCGCTGTTATTCTAAAAATGTGTATCTTCTTACTTTATATACAGAAATACCAAGTGTTCTTATAATTCGATGACCGCGTGCAAGGAATTGAGTATGCACCAGACGTAATAAGACTAGATAATAACTCGTATCAGTCCGTGTATCGTGGAAACGGAGCAGTGTTGTTATTTTATCAGGAATGTTTAGAATGTTCTAGGAATTTAGCTGCAAATTTCGTAAATCTTATAGGTCATGGTATTGATCAGAGACAAGTATAAACACGATTACGCAGCGATCCCGTAGAATACTGTTTAGTATACTCCAGCTACTTGACTGATACAGAAGACAGCAAGTAATTTTCAATGGATGGAGGTTCGAAAGGCAGAATTTTCCCAAAGAGCCATCAATTTTCGCCCGAGGAGTGAAGCTCGCTAACAGGGTGCCAGCCAGCCAGTAAATTGTATTAGGTGTTATATTACCTGTTAAAAATTGGTTTGCGATAGTAAAAAGGGAAAAACCCAACAAAAACAAGCAACCATAGAGTTGAAGAGTCTTTAATAAATATAGATTTGAAGAAAGAAGGTTTTTAAAAGTAAAATATGGGCAAATCATCAAAAAGAAAAGGAAATAATGTTTCCAGATATTTTAAGTGTATTAATTAATTAATACCGATCACTTTGGCCAACGTTGTCGTTTACAAAAAAAAAATTAATTAAACATTTTAATAACAAATTTACTTATTTAAGATGTGTGAATTTAAAACATTGAATTTACAGTGGTTTGACTCTAATAAGAAATAAAAAGAAAACTAAACAAAAGTTGATATTAGGGTGCGACTTAGCTGCCCATAAGAGATAGACCCGTGAATTCCTTCGTAAAACGGATAATTATTAAATCAGGCGATCAATACGGTGTAAAATACGCGAAGATATTCTTCAAAATTATCAGAAAGAAAAAGGATAGAAAAATTCAAAACAAAAACGAAGCCCCACAAAATTTGAAAATTATGTATAATTAATCGATACACACCCTCATTACTATACGGTCCTTGCGAAAATGTACACACTCAAGAGATAGATCTGGACATAACTATGTATATACGACGACTATAACGACAAAAGAAAATATGAAATGCTCCTCTTTTATACAATAAGCAACTAAATAAAGAAAATGAAAACTCAACTCAATGAAATCACAACAATAAAAACGTTAAAATCCGTGAACCTCCCTTACAGTCTACAAAATGTAATCCTAGCGTTATTGTAAAATATTAGCAATACTCTAAAAACACAGTTGTTCTTTCACTTTAATAACGCGCTAAGTACAGCTATATTGGACGTCATTAACGTTGTTGATCGAACAATTTATTTTGCAGTTTCAGAAATCGTTAACTTGGAAATCATGTCAAACGCAGAACTCAAAACAAAAATTGTTGAACATTTAAAACTGACATATAAAATTACAAAACTACTTCATTGGGATGATGTCCATTTCTACAAAATTTTAGAATTTTCAAAATTTAGAGTTGCATCCATAAATGAAACTAGTACGTGTACTTTGTACGTACCCATCTTTAAAGTACCTGCATACTAGTATACCAAAAATGTATCCAATCCCAAACTTACAAGACGTAGTTTTAATATCGCCAGCACAATTTCATCTACAAGGTGCGAACGAATTCTGGATGAACGAAGATTATCAAACAATAGACAAACGGATGTTGTGTGTCAATAAACCTTCAACAAATAAGTGTTCCCTCAAGTTACGTGAAAGTTTTATTTTTGCAAAGGTGAATAATGAATACAAACTATACACTCAGTTACAAAACAACAAAATTAGTGTATCATCCAAGAACGAACTTGAAATTATAGAGGAATGCCGCAACAAAATAAATCGTTTGAAAATTAAAAATAACGTAGGACTATCATCAGAAAATAATTGTAAAATAATACTTTCAATAATATTACATTACATTTAGAAATAGTTACAGCTAGGCATTATAAAATGAGCAAACTACTCAATTTACACTTAAACAATCTACATGATGTTAATACGTTAAAGAAAGAAGTACGAAATATCGACGACAAAATTGTATTGCATCCTGTCACACATTATACGCATTTCTCTTTCACCGTTATATTAGCAATTATTGTGATGCAAATGCCTTCCGTTTATCGGAACAACGAAGGTACCCCCTCTCCTCCGTTGGCCTGAATGAGTCCATGTACTATAAGGTCTATGATATGAGCTGTACCCATGATACAATAATATAAGGTATGCTCTTACGCATGTTTTGATGACGCGTTGAGATTAATATAGCTGTACCAGTACAATATAGTTATAGCGCTACTTATAAATAAATGTGTGCGCATTGTGAAAGTAGATACAAAGCGATTTTAAATGATTGTTCAGATCCTACACTACTTTTCATAGTCCTCCCATCTATATTTACTTCAATTTTTCTCTCTGAAGTTAGCCATTTAGTAATTTTTAGTGAATTTCCCCATATTTTCTGTCTGTTACTTATTCTGCAGGAGCGTACCGTAGTTTGATTTTTATTTTTTTCTTACTTTTTCTTGTTTATATAAGCATTTTTTACTATTTGTCGCTTTCTTGATTCGCCGAAGCTACTGAAACTGCCGTAAAATGCAGAAAACACATGCGGGCGCGATACGTTGAATAACCTTCTTTTATATAAAAGCACCACGGCACTGCACGTGACTGCAGTTAAATAGAAGTATATATTGAGGTGATGACAATCATTTAAAACCGCTCCTTATAAAGATAATTTGTCAACGTATATAGATTGTTTACGATATTGATAAAATGAAACTAGTGTAATGAATATTGAAAATAAACATTGCGATATAGAAATATATACTGTACTTTGATTTCGTCCTTTTATCTTTATTCCACACCAACACCACTGTTACGTGAAACGAATCGTAAATTAAAAAAAAGAGAAGTGTTGTGGGACACCCGACAAAAGCATTTGATGCTTATTGGAATAAAAGGTGAAATTCTATAAATGAATAAACAATGTATAAAGAATAGCCCCTCTACTATTCCGTCGAAAACTGAATTATAGTCACGGGTATTTCAAATGTAGTATATATACTACATACATACATACATCTACATATGTATTGTTTTATTAAAACAATAAAATTTAATAAACTACTACTGCTATCGGTACACATCTACTGCTTCCGTACAGATAAGATGAATGTACATGTACTTTCTAAAAATTTGTTACTATAGTAAAAATTATATTTTAGTAATGAAAATTGCCATTAATTTTAACTGAATATGCTTATGAACGCACTTATTTATTTTTCAATTTATTGTCATACTTAGAATATTATGTATATACATCTTAAATGTTATATTACAAGGTAAACCAGACAACAAATATTAAAAAATAAACACGAATACTATACAATGCACAACATAAAATGAAGAAATACATATGAAAATTAGATATTAGGATTATTACACAACTCTATCCCAACACTAACCCAATGTGCATGTTTATCTTTGGATCTTCTTGTTGTGGAAATAAATGTTCTGGAGAGGTAACATCTTCTCAATTTTCAGAAAACAATGGTAAGTGTTCAGTTGGTATAGCATCTACATTTATATACCTCATGCTTCCACACGGATAACCAAGTTTCTTTTTCAAAATGTAAGATTCCTCATAACGAAATTCAGCAAAATGAATGGAACATATTCTTGCTAAAATAAAAATCAAATTACATAAATATTTAAATAATGTTTAGTTAACTAACTTTTTCTTTGTTTTTAATTTCTTGATAACACACATCTATTCAACGGTTACAGCTTTCACTATCCTTTGGGAAAGTGAAATACTGTGTATCTGTCCCCTTACTTTTTTGTAATAATTTTTGCAAAGTTTTATGTTACAAGTCGTCATTTTTGGTCTCTAACCCTATCGCTTCTTGTAAACTGGTTCAATCTAAAACTCATTTATTTTTTGTCACATCAAATACTAAACGAAAGCTACATAATGAATGAATGAAAATAATTGTTGAAAATTTGACTTCACCAAACAATAAGTCAATTCAGTCAATCTGTTTGTATTTGTAAACACCAGCTAAACACAATGTATGGTAATGGTAGACACACGCACTGATGACGCGTCTAGTTTAATGCGCGAACAAAGCCTAATTTCGTTTCAACTCGAGCATACCTAATATTATTATATCATGACTTAGCCTATCCCTATACCAACTGATACCAACCTCTTGTCACTGAAACTAAAGGAACCTTTTGACCACGTTTGCCAACAGCCTCCCTTGCTCGAAAGTTTGTTATACATAATTCTCAATTTACATCTACATGACATAAACATAATATATTAAATCTCTACAATGTGTTATCCAAGCTAATCCAAAGTATTGTCTATTTTTATAAAATTGAGTTTTCTGCACTCCTTTTGTTAAAATATCCGTTTGTTGTTCCGCATTACTAATATACTCTATCTTAATTAATTTTGATTTTACATGCTCTGATACAAAATTATACTTTAAGTCTATGGGTTTAACTCGCTGATTGTTTTCCTGATTCTTTATTATAGAAATACAGCCACTATTGTCCTCATATAATAATAAAGTATGTATATTAATGTCTAAATCTAACAACAATTTTCTCAACCAAAGTACATCACAAACGGCACTACATAATGCTGTAAGTTCAGCCTCAGTTGAAGATAATGCTACATAATTTTGTTTAGGAGTTGTCCACGAAACTGTGTTGTCAAATAACTTGAATAAAAATCCAGTCACGGATTTCCTGTCGTTTAAATCTCCATCCCAATCAGAATCCGCAAAAGTCGTTAACAGTGTTTTTATCTTGACTCTTATATATTAACTTTAGATTAGACGATCCCTTTAAGTAAAACTTCCTTTAAATATTCAAATGTTTGGTCCGTTACCCTATCTTGGAATCTAATATAGTAATTTCCTGCATAAATAATGTGCGGTCTAGTTCCTAATATTAGATACATCAAACATCCGATGAATTTCCTGAATGTTTTTTTTTTTTGTTCTTTCACATTCGTTTTCCGATAATTTAAGTTTTAATTTTGGATCGATGGGTAGACACCATTTAAATATCTATTCTGGTCTAGATTTAATATTCCTGTTATATTGTATTTCCATCCCAAGAAAGTATTGAGTTGTCCCTTATCTTTGACTTCAAATTCATTCATCAATTGTTTTTTAGTTTGATCAAGTATGATTCTGCTGTTACTTGTCAGAATAATGTCGTCAACATATAATAATAAGTTGATTGATCCCTGTATACCTTTCTTTATATACAAACAGTAATCGTTTTGTCATTTAATAAAATTTAGAGTCAGTAAAAATTGATTAATCCTGTCATTCCAACATTTTGATGACTGTTCTAACCTATATAATAATTTGTTTAGTTATAAACTTTTCCTTCGGAGGTTTGTATTCCTGTGGGAGAATACACATATTCCTCTTACAGTAGGTGTCCATTTAGAAATGCTTTCTTACTCCATTTCTCTAATTCAAATGAAAATTGATTGGCAACAGCTAGTAAAGTTCGAATTGTTACCATTTTTGCTACAGGGGGAAAAATATTGTCAAAGTAAAAATTATCGTTTTGAGCCAAACCGCGCCCAACCAATCTAGCTTTATATCGGTCGCTGACATCTATTTCCATCGGTTTGTATGTACCCATTTGGTTTTTCATTAATGTGAAATGATTTTCATTATATTCAACATTTCTGGCAATAACTATTTTATTTCTCTCGATACTGTATAATCTATAGCCATTAGGTCCATTGGCGATCATTACACATGTTTCAACTTTCGAATCAAACTTGTTCCTTTGTTCCTTTTGTGTATAACTGTAAACAACACTTCCAAATACCCTGAGGTTACTTACGTTAGGTTTCTTTCCGTTCCATAGCTCAGCTGGAGTTACATCGCAATTCACCGCATCTGTATGTCCTCTGTTCAAAATACAACTTACCCTACGTACTGCTTTGCCCCATCATTCCTTAGATACTCCAGAATCATCGATCATAGTCCAAGCTCTTTCCACTAAAGTTCTATTCATTCTCTCTGCCTTTCCATTACGTTGTGGAGTGTATGACACTGTGTAATCTAATATTACCCCACTTTTTCTACAAAACCCTTTAAATTCCTTAGATATATACTCGCCTCCATTGTCGCACCTTAATTTTGAAATTGAATGTCCAAACAAACTCTTAGCCATTTCGAAATACTCATTGAATTTTTCAAATGCTTCAACTTTGTGCTTTAAGAGGTATGTAATTGTGAAATTTGAGTAGTCATCTATAAACGAGAGAAAATATTTACTTTCATCATGCGCTGTGGGTGTTATTAGTCCACATATAGGAATGCATTATTTCAAGCAATCTTTTACTTTTATTTCTAATTTTAAATGGTTGTCTTAAAATTTTATCAGCTATATAGGGGTTCACAAAAGTCAACCTTACAAACTTGAATATTAAGCCCAATACCATCAACTAAATATTTTTTCACTAAAGTTTTAAAACTACAAAAATGCAAATGCGCGTATCTTTTGTGCCATTTTAAAAACTCGTTATTATCTACCATAACATTTTGACCTTCACGCCCTGTAACTTCAAAATCTATCTCGTACAAATTACCTCCTTTTGCCATACCTATCAATCTATTGTAATTACAAGTTTTACTAGTCCGTCGCAAAATATTAGTTTTATACCCGCCATTTCTAATTTCTTAAAGGATTTTTCCTTAACTGTGGTACATAAAATACATTTCTTATCTGACAACTTATTTTCCTATTCTTAATACAACTACTTACATTTACATTTCTTATACCAGTTGCTAATAAATAATTTTCATTCTTGGCTACAGCAATTTTGATTTATGTTTCTAACATTATTAAATTACAAACACAGACCTATCGTTTACAAGATGATCAGTGCAACCAGAATCAATACAAAATGTCAACTTCCTTTCAGTGTCTTTACTCTTATAATCTACATTGCCCAACAAACATACCTTACAAGCATCTTCGCTTTCACCAACTTGCTAATCTCGCATTACATAATTACTTCTATAATCTCGATAATTCCTCCCTCGTTGTTGAATTTTGCCTCTTCCTCGAAATTTCGCTCATTGCCACCCTTGACTGGAACCTGTTGCGCATTGCTTCTGTCCTGTTTCCTCTCTGTGGTCATTTGTTTTATTCTCATAGAATTCCTTTTGGTATTTTGGATATGTAGTTCTGCATTTGGATAATAAATTCTTTTCATATCGCTGTTCGTTTTCTCTTCAGGATGCCGAGGGCAAGAATTTCAAAGTATGCAGGTGGGGGTAGGAGTCGAAATAATTGCCACAAATTCGACAAGCGCTTTCCACAGTGCAAAGAAACAAATTTTAATAATAAATTCTTTTTGTGTCGCTGTTCGTTTTCTCTTCAGAACGCCGAGGGCGGGAATTTCCGACGCAGAAGGGTGTAGGAGTCGAAATCTTCGCTCAGAATTGGACAGACGCCTTTCACGGTTTAAACTAAACAAATTTTAATAATAAATTCTTTTCGTGTCGCTGTTCGTTTTCTTTTCAGAATGCTGAGGGCGGGAATTTCAGAGTATGCTGGTGGGGGTCTTCGCTGGGAATTGGACAGGCGCTTTCCACGGCGTAAACTAAACAAATTTCTATAATAAATTCTATTCGTATCGCTGTTCGTTTTCTCTTCAGAATCCTGAGGGCGAGAACTTCAGAATATGTAGGTGAAGTGGTAGTTGAAATCCACGCTCGGAAAGCGACGGACGCTTTCCATGGTGAAAACTAAACAAATTTGTATAATGAATTCTTATCGCGTCGGGTCCGTTTTATCTTCAGAATGCTGATGGCGGGAATTTCAGAGTATGCAGTTAGGTGTAGGATTCGGAATCACCGCCACTAATTCGACAAGCGCTTTCCACGGTGCAAACTAAACAAATTTTAATCATAAACTCTTTTCGTGTCGTTGTTCGTTTTCTCTTCAGAATGCTGAGCGCGGGAATTTCAGAGTATGCTGGTAGTAATGATAATAATAAGAATAATATTAATATAATTTATTTTGTCCAACGTTTTACATTTACAGGACAAAGGTAAGGTACGTACATATATTTGCAAAAATAAAAAGGCATTCTTAACAAACACTGAAAAAAATATCATCATAATAGACGTTTGAAAAACGAGACATTCTGAGGAGTGGTGATCCGTGGAATAAATCCATTAGTAAGCTTCCATACAAATCGAGCACCGTGCACATCACGCCGGTGTTTTAGTGACTGGAGGCCATGAGGACCCAATAACAACGTGTAGTCAACGCCACGTTGACGATAAGTTCCTGCAATCCTGAAGCAGAGGTACTTCAAAAATCGCCGCTGAACCTTTTCAATTGAGAGCTGCAGGTATGTATATTGTGGAGACCAAACCTGTGAGGCATACTCCAATATACTGACGACAAGACTGAAATATAAAGTCTTCAAAAGTAAAGGGTTACTGAAGAACTTGCAGCAACGCATAACGAAACCCAAGGTGCGCGAGGCTGCAGAACAAATGAAGTCAATGTGGTTCGAAAAACTCAGTCTGGAAAAGCACTCCATGATCCCGAAAGCTCTCCACCCTCATTAGGAAACATTATTTACATTGTAAGTAGCATTAGTTCAGTTTCCGCGTGAAGGACATATAACAACACATGTCAATATTTAACTTTAAGTTATAGTTAGAACACCACCGAGACAAGATATTTAAGTTCTGTTGAAGGCAGAATACATCATTCCAAGACTTTATTGGGTTGTAGATTTTAAGATCATCGGCGTATGCCAAAATAGGACACGTCAAGGAACCAAGCAAGCAGATCGTTAAGGAATAAAATGAAAAGTAGTGGTCCTAACTTGGAACCTTGTGGGACCCCAGAAGAAGAATAAAACTCGCGAGATCTAAAACCATTGTAAAAACATAATTGCATCTATCAGTCAAATAGGAATATAACAGCTGAAGTAAAGATGGGCTGACACCAAAAGTAGAAAGCTTTCCAAGCAAGACACCATGATCGATCGTATCATAGGCACGACTAAAATCGGTATAAACAACGTTCAATTGGCCTTTGTTATCGAATTCTTAAGTTATTGATATCAAATTAGTAACGGTTGACCGCCCACGCATGAAACCATGTTGAAATGGAGATATAAAGGATTTAGTACTAAAATATATTGAAGAATAGATTATGTTTTCGAAAACTTTAACAAAGTTATAGAGAATAGATACTGGACGATGATTTTCAACACAGGCTTTATCGCCCTTCTTAAAAATTGGGCAAATTCTTGTGCGGCGCCAACGAGAAGGAAAATATGCAGTTTTCAATGAGAGATTTATGATTAATGCTAGTGGTTGGGCCAAAGCAAACCTTGCATCACGAATAAGAATGCTTGGAATTAAGTCATCTCCTGCAGTATAATCTTCTGGGAAAGTTGACAATATGCTAATAAGTTCACTCTCAGTAACACTTGATAAAGTAAAGGGTAGATGAGACAATTAAGTATTATTACTATAAACAAAAGAGCAAGATTGGTATATTGGTGAAAATAAATCAGCAAATGCATTAACAATATCGTGCGGTGACTTAATTTGCGTTTGGCGATAAGTTAAATACTAGGAATACGCGATGTACCACATCGTGTACCATCGTTTATTTCGTATGCAATGAAAGACTTCTTTAGGTCTGTTACTAATCGAGGATTTAATTATGTTCATATAGGATTTATACGCATCAGATATTAGTAATTTGCTCAGTTTCCTTAATCTCTTAAATTCGTCAAAAAAGAACTGGTTTCTAATGGCTAGCCAACGACGTCTGTAATAATACTTCAATTTCAAGTGACGTTTAATATCGGTAGTAAACCATATAGGATAACGAGATTTAACAGGAGCCAACATTTTTGGGACAGTAGAATCCATAATTTGATACAGTACGTCATAAAAGCTGTCAACAGCGTTATTTACATTTTTAAATTACTTCAAAAAAGACGAGTCAGTATGTAATAAATTGGAATACAAGCTTTGAAAGTTGGCTCTACGGAAGTTATATCTTAGATTGTTATTCGAAATGAAGTTTGAAGGACTAGAAGGACACAGGGGAAAAGGAACTGAAATAGACAAAGAGCGATGGTATGGATCCGCCGGTACAAATGGAGAATCGTCACGTTCAACACCAATATTGTGATCAACATTGGAGACGACCAGATCAAGTAGACGAATATCACAATTCGTTATATTGTTATGTTGATTTAGTTGAAGGGAATTGCATAACAAATTAAAAGTAGCAGTCTTCGAATTACCAGGCTTATGGTCAATAAAATGTGGCATATTAAAGTCACCACATAGAATGGATGGCTTATCATGAAAGTAGGGGTAGGACTCGAAATCTTCGCTCGGAACTGGACAGGCGCTTTCCGCGGTGTAAACTAAACAAATTTGTATAATAAATTTTATTCGTATCGCTGTTCGTCTTCTCTTCAGAATGCTGAGGGCGAGAATTTCAAAGTATGTACGTGAGGCAGTAGTTGAAATCCACGCTCGGAAAACGACGGACGCTTTCCACGGTGTAAACTAAACAAATTTTGTACTGTCATAGAGTATGTAAGTGGGGGTAGGAGTCGAAATCTTTGTTCGAAATTCGATACACACTTCTTGCGGTTCAAACTAGACAAGTTTGAATGACAAATTCTTTACGTATTACCCTTCGTTTCCTCTTTAGGGCGTTGAGAGCGAGAATATTAGAGTACGTAGCTGGAAGTAGGAGTTGAACTCCTTGTTCAAAATTCAACACCCGCTTTCGGCGATGCACACTAAACAATTCTAAATAACAGACTGTTCACGTATTGCTGTTGGTTTCTTCTTTATAGTGTTGAAGGCGAGAATTTTATGGTATGTAGGTGGGGGTAGGAGTGGAAATCATCCCTCGAATTTCGACACACCGTTTCTGCGGTGCAATCCAAAAATTTAGGATAATAGATACTTTTCGTATCGGTGTTCGTTTCCTCTTTAGAATCTTGAGGGCGAGAATTTCAGAGTATATAAGTAGGGGTTGTTACGTATTGCTGATTCCAATTTCGGAATCGGCTGGCGTTGTCACGAAAAAGAAAGCCGAAATACGAGAGCAACAAATTGTCTCTTGGCGTTTTACCCAAAATTACCTCGGTCCGAATACGTCTCCGGATAAAGTTCGTGCTCCACCTGCGGGAGGTCGTTAGTTTGCGATGCTGTGGGTGCGGGTTCAATCAAACCTTCTGGTGAATAAAAAGAGACGACGCCACCTGCTCAAAATTTATCTCCCTTCGGAGCGTTCGGTAAGCAGGAACCTGGTTGACCGGTAAGGGGAGGTATCGGAACCGAGAGGTTCTTCAAATAACCCCAATGAGAACACAAAGGTACGAGACGAGAATACGTATATTAACAAATAGATAAAGTGAAATGTTCACAGGATTTAAATTAAAAAAAAGTGATATTCAATTTTCTAAAATACTGATCTGAACACTTCTAGCGTTTAGACGTCGAGAGTGTTGCGTCGCGAACCAAAAGAAAAAGAATATTATTGAGCTACTTACGTCGGACGAATGGCACCATGCGACCGAACGCGAAATAGCTCTCAAAAGGTAAAACTCAAATTAAAAAAATTAATGAGGCACGAACAGACTTCGGGTCTCTACAAAAAAGGAAAATCTAAATATTTGATCTCTGTAAGAACTATTGAAAATAACATGTAATTACACCCAAGAGAGGGGTATCACGTAGTTACGCATAAGAAATCTAAAGATTAATACAATGACAACCTCGGTACACACAATTAAATAAATCATAGAAATAAAAAAAAACAAGTTCGTACTGACTTGAATTACGCCCTGTTGAATTATGTGCAATTTTCCCAGAATTCCCTACGCTGCGGGTTTGCTTCTGCGCATGTCCTCAATTCCAATATGGCGTTCCCTAGTGCTTCCGGCGGGAAAAATGTGTGCCTTAGTAAGGAGGTAACCAAAAAAAAAAAAAAAAGAGAAAGCACCAGAAATCTACCTCTCAGCGGGAATTCCACGTAAATCGACGTATCTCCAATAAAACTCTCGACTGTATCAAAAAAGAAATTACGTGTATCCAGAAAAAAAAATTACGTGTATCCAGGAAAAAATTACGTGTATCCAGAAAAAAATTACTTGTATCCAGAAACTCATGCGTTCAACATGAGAATCCGCAATATGCGTATAGCGAAACGACGTATTTCCAAACTACTCTAACGGACCAAAATACCAACGAAAGTCGTTTACGATAGGTCAACTTAGACTTGCGAATCCGCAATAATTAAAATCCAAAATCAATTCAAGTCTTGTCGGCACCCACCTTCCTGCTACTGGACCTTAAAAGATCTTATCAACTCAAC